>JAJPCS010000322.1:153305-174933 GCA_021164005.1 Willisornis vidua nigrigula | reverse complement strand
CCTCGGGGACATCAGCTGTGTTGGTGGGACCCCAGAACCCCCCCCACTCCTCTTGATCTCTGTGTCACCCTCGGGGACATCAGCTGTACCGGTGGGACCCCAGACCCCCCCACACCCCCCCTGATCTCTCCGTCACCCCCGGGGACATCAGCTGTGTTGGTGGGACCCCAGAACCCCCCACACCCCTCTTGATCTCTGTGTCACCCTCGGGGACATCAGCTGTACTGGTGGGACCCCAGACCCCCCAAACCCCTCCTGATTGATCTCCATGTCACCCTCAGGGACAGCAGCTGCACCAGGGGGTCCCAACCCCCCCATGCCCACCCCGTGCCCCCCTCACCCCCTAGGGTTTCCCCCAGGAAGGTGAGGGTAAGAGGGGGGGCCACACTTTGGGGGACCCAGGGGGTGTCCTGGGGAGGAGGAACCTTGGGATCCCTGGAGAAGGGGGTCCTGGTGGGGGGTTCCCTGGGCCTGCAAGAGGTGAGTGGGGGTGAGGGGCACCCCGAGTGCCCCCTGAGCCCTCTGGTGCCCCCCAGGGCAGGGCCCCAGCAAGAAGGCGGCGAAGCACAAGGCGGCTGAGGTGGCCCTGAGGCTGCTCCGAGGGGGAGGGGCCATGTTAGAGCCCCCAGAGCACAGGTAGGGGGGTCCTGAGGGTCTCAGGGTGGGCAGGGGGGGCACTGAGTGTGTCCAAGAGGGGCTGGGGGGCAGTTTGAGGGGCTGGTGGGGTTGCCTGGGCAGTCTGGGGGTGCCAAGGGGTGAGGGGCACCCAGGTTTGGGGGTTCTGCAGGGTGGGAGGGTGTCCACAGAAGTTTGGGGGTACCCAGGGGGGCTTGGGGACTCCATGGGATTTGGGGGGGTTTAGGGAGCTCAGTTGGGTTTGGGGGTACCCCGGGGGGGGCTGGGGTTGCCCAGTGGGTCTGGGGGTGCCTGGGCAAGCTGAGGGTACTGGGAGGGTCTCCAGGTGCCCAGAGGTTTGGGGGTGCCTGTGGAGGTCGGAGGGTGTCCAAGGGGGTCCGGGGGTGCCTGGGGAGGTCCAGAGGTACCCAGGGGGTTCAGGGGTGCCCGTGGGGCTCTCGGGGTGCCCAGGGAGGCCAGCTCAGGTGTTGACATCTCCCCTTTTCTCCCCCAGTTCTCCTTTCCCCCCAGAGCCCCCAACTGAGCCTGGCCCTGCTGCCCCCCCAGCCCCTGCCATGCCCCCTCCCTTATCCAGGTAATGGGGGGGACACCCAGTGCCAGGATGGGCATGGGGGGCACGGCATGTCTCCCCCAAACCCCCCACCCTGGCTGCCCATTCCCCCTCTGTGCCCCCCAAGGCAGGGGGCTGTGGGGTGTCCCACTGACCCCTCTGTCCCCACCCAGGGCCACCCCCCTGGAGATGAAGACACCCGTGTCCCCCCCCCAGTCGGAGTGTAACCCCGTGGGGGCTCTGCAGGTGGGTGACACCAGAGAGGGGACACGAGGGGACATCAGCCCCCCCCCCCAGCTCGGGAGCTGTCCCCATTCTGGGGGTGTTGGGCCTGTTTTGGGGATGCCCATCCCTGCCCAGGGTGGGGGACATGTCCCTCGGGGGGTGACCTTACCCATTTTTGGGGACAGGGAGGGCAATGGCCTTTGGGAGCTGCTTCTCTCCAGGCTCTTCCTCCTTTTTGGGACAACTCTTCCTGTTTTGGGGACTGTTGTCCCCATTTTGGGGCCCATTATCCCCATTTTGGGGCCCATTATCCCCATTTTGGGGCCCATTATCCCTGTTTGGGGGCAGCTGTGCCCATTTTGGGGGCGATTATCCCTGTTTGGGGGCTGTTTAACCCCAAAACAGGTATCCCGATTTTGCGTCTGGTTATCCCCACTTTGTGTCCAATTAACCCCTTTTCGGGGCCTGTTCTCTCTGTTTTGGGGTCACTTCTCCCCATTTCGGGTGCTGGCAGCCCCTGCTGGGGGGGCTGTCCCCGTTTTGGGGTGTCCCTGTCCCACCCCCCGTGTCCCCAGGAGCTGGTGGTGCAGAAGGGCTGGCGCCTGCCCGAGTACACGGTGACCCAGGAGTCGGGGCCGGCGCATCGCAAGGAGTTCACCATGACGTGCCGCGTGGAGCGGTTCGTGGAGATCGGTGGGTCACCAGGCAGGGGACAGGGACCCCCGGGGTGCCCAGGGCCAGCTGGCAGGGGGTCCTGGCTCACCCCAGGGCGCTGTGCCCCCTCCCCAGGCAGCGGCACCTCCAAGAAGCTGGCGAAGCGCAACGCGGCCGCCAAGATGCTCGTGCGGATCCACAACGTGCCGATGGAACCGCGGGACGGCAGCGAGGCCGAGGGCGAGGAGGACCAGTTCAACATGGTGCTGGGGGCACTGGGGGCACTGGGGGTGGGCATGGGCACCCCAGGGGCACCCCGAGGGGTTAACAGGGGTGTGGACACCACAAATTCATCCCCAGTGGGGAATGTGGGACCCTCTGCACCCGCCCAGCTCCAGGGCTTGTGGATCCCCAGCGATCACCTGTGGGGCCACAGGGCAGGGGGCACCTGGGAGGGCACCCCGTGGATTGGGGATGCCTGGAGGGGGGAGAGTGTGGTCCTCATGGCTGTCCCAGTGCTGAGGTCCCTGCGGTTCCCATGTCCCGTGGTGGGGCTCAAGAGGGTCCCTGGGGAGGTTGGCAGGTCCCTGATGGGCTGTGCCCCCCACAGACGTGCCCGCGGCTGGAGGGGCTGCGGGGCCGCGCCCCCGGCTGCACCTGGGACTCCCTGAGGAACTCGGCCGGAGAGAAGCTGGGCCAGCTGCGGAGCCGGGGAGGGGCCCCTGCGCCAGGGGGGGCCTGTGCCCTCCTGCAGGAGCTCTCGGAGGAGCAGAGCTTTGCCATCAGCTACCTCGACATCGGTGGGCACCTGGGACCCCCTCAAACCCCTCTGCCCCTCCCCGGGCACCCCCAGGAACCTCCACCTCCCCCAGGGTACCCCCACTCCACATGACAGCCCTGGGACCCCCTTGGCCCCTCTGTCCCTCACTGGGCACCCCCAGGTATTCCCTCCTCCCCCTGGCACCCCCAGGCCCCCCTCAGCCCCACGGGTGTCCCAGCCTGGGCTTGGGGGTGCTGTGGGGGTATCGGGGTGACTCCCAGTGTCCCCCCCAGATGCGCTGAGCCTCAGTGGGCTGCACCAGTGCCTGGTGGAGCTCTCGACACAGCCGACGACCGTGTGCCACGGGGCTGCCCCGTCCCGCGATGGTGCCCGTGCCCAGGCCGCCCGCAACGCCCTGCAGTACCTGCGCATCATGGCGGGGGGCAAATGACCCCCCGGCCACCCCCGCGGACACGGCCCAGGACTCGCTGACCCGCACAGGGGCCGCAGGACCCACTGTGGGGCACCTGGCACCCACCCACGGCCACCCGGACTCGCTGACCCCCTGCCTGGGCCCGTGGATGGACACACAGACGGACCTCAGGGCCCTGGCGGCTCCCTCTGGCCTGGCTCCCTCTTGGTGCCAGCAGAGGTGCCATCGGCCCCAGGAATAAAGCTGGGAGGGTTTGTACTCCTCCTGTCGGCGTCTGCTTGTGGGGCTGGGGGGCCTGGGGATACTGGGGGGCAGAAAGGGGGCAGGTCCCACCTCCCCCCAAGCCCCAGGGGCAAAAGCAGAGCGCTCGGGGGGGGGTGGGGGCACCACTTTATCGGGTGATGGGCGAACCCACGCGTGGAGCGGGGAGGACTCGGCTTCAGGACGGACAGACGGACGGGCGAGCTCGGGGCTGGACGCTCAGCGGCGGCGGCCGAAGCGCTGTGGGGTCGCCATTGTCCAGAATGGGGCGACCGGGGGGGGTCCCAGCGCCGGGGGCTGAGCCGGGAGTGGTCCCTGCCCTGCGGTCCCCGCCCCGGCCTGCCGGGGACCCCCCAACCCACGGACCCCTTCCCTCTCCGGGGACTCCTCGACCCAGGGACCCCTCCCTGTCCCCCCTCTCCGGGGACCCCCCCGAGCCACGGACCCCTCCCGGTCCCCCCTCTCCGGGGATCCCCCGAGCCACGGACCCCTCCCCTTCGCGGGACCCCCCGCGCCCCCCCGTCCTTCCCGCTCCTCCGCGTCTCGCTGTCGCCACCCGGTGGCCGCATCGCGTTCCTGCAGCCCCGACGGCGCGGCCGCGGCTCTCTCCGACCCCAAACCTGCTGAAATCGCCCCAAACACTCACCCGAGGGTGCCCCAGGACACTGCGGCGTTCCCGCGTGTCCCCTCACACACGCCCACCCGCTGTGTCACCCGGCGGGTGGGAGGTGACAATCCCACGCCGTTCCCAATTCAGACGGTGTCACCGTGGTGATGACCGAGGGGTGTCACAGCATCCTTCGTCCAAGTGACACCCACCCCGCGAGCCCACCGGGTGTCCGTGGCACAGGCGACACCGGGGGTGTCTCCAGCCCCCCCCCCCCCCCCCCCCCCCAAGCAGAGGGCAGCAGCCACCGGCTCCTGGGTAATATTTTAATGTTATATTTGCAGCATAAATAAAAGGCACGTTACATGTTTGGTACGACACGGCCGAGGGTGGGGGCGGGAGGGGGGGCTTGGGACGTGTCCCCCGCGTCCCCCCCGCGTCCCCGGGCCCCGCGGGGGCTGTGAGGACCCGCTCACAGGAGCCCGTGCGGGGGGGGGGGTCCTTCGGGGGCTGGGGAGGGGGGGGGGGGGGTGGGAGGGCGGAGTTTTCAGCTAAAAAGGAGCTGCCCCGCGGCGGTGGCCGATCTACGATATATGGGTGCATATACGTGTCGATATGGACTGATAGATACTACACGGTTACGCTTCTCGGGGGGGGAATGGATGTCCTTTTTTTTTTGGCTTCTTCCATTATTGATCGTCAAAGCTCGTGGTACAAAGCAGCAGGGTGGGGGGTGGGGGGGACCAGGACCCTCCTCCCTGTCCCTCTGTCGCCTCCTGGGCTCGTTTTGGGGCATCGCCGCTGCCAGAGCCCAGGTGTGCACGGAACGGGAGGGAGCACTGAACAGAAACGGGGCCGCAAGTCCAAAAATGACACATTTCCCATCAGAGTTGTCGAATTCTGGAACCAAGGACCGATCAGGGGCAGAAAAAGCTGCACCAGCCCTTCCCACCTGCCCAGTCCTGAGGGAGTTGGAGGCCAACAAGCAGAATTTCAACTCTGCCACAGGGAGAGAAGGAGCAAGAGCTCCTCCATCACAAACTCCCCCGGGGCCTGTTTTCAGCCATTTGTTCCTATTCCATGTTACAGTTACAATAAAATCGGTAAAATTCAACTCCCACTGGTCAGTGCTGCTGTCTGGGCTCCCCCCAGCTCGACCCCAACATAAAGGAGCTCCTGAGAGGGGCTCCCACATCACCCTCCACCCATTCAGGCCCCAGTAGAGAGATGGGGATCCCCATGATCCAAACAGCTACTGCAGGGATGGGATTGCAGGGGAAAGAGGTGGGAACCCTGGGATTCCTCAGGGTTCCTGGGAAGTCCAGGGCTGGCAGAGCAAAGTGCAGGTGCCCGGCACTGCCGAGCGGGGCCAGGGCTGCCACCCCCTGGCAGCCTCAGAGAAGCAGAGAAATAAATCACCACACAGCAGAAATCAGGTGGGTTTTTCCCCAAAGGTGGCTGCAAAGTCTTCGAGCAAGATTTGAAACAGCATGGGGGAGGATAAGGAGGAGGAGGAGGAGACAGAACCATCTTCATCCCACCCATCCTCATGGCTCCAGGGGAATCTGGCACCACTGACCCACCAGAAAATCTGACTTCCCATCCAAACACACCCCAAGCCCCAGGACATCCCCCATCGCCACCACCACGGTGGCCTGGAGAGGGACTTGCCCCCAAGGGAGGCAGTGAGGGAGGGGAAGATGATGAGGGCCACAAACCAGCTCTTCCCAGTGGCTCGGGGAGAAAATGCCACTCCCTGAAGCCCGAAGGCTCCCTGGGAGCACAGACCACTCTGACCCTGGATCTCCTCAACCATCAGCCAGAGGGGCTGGAAGAAACTCTCCTCCCTGGGGAGCCTGAGAGCCACTCAAAGCTTTAACTCCTCACCTCCTTCCCCTGGAGCAGCTCCCTTTGGGGTAAAACACTCCTGAAATGGGCACAGGGAGCTCAAACTGTGCGACTGAAGCAACAAAAGGTCCAGGGACAGCCAAACGCTCGTTCCCTGCTTATTCCTGCCCAGGTTTGGAGCTTTCCAACCACCTTTTCCGGCGTTTGCAGAATTTTCAAGGCACTAAAGCACTGGCAGATGTGGGAATGGGGTGGCACCGATGGCATCCAGAGCTCTGGGGTGTGGAGGGATGGGGAGAAAAGCTGCTCCTGCAGCCCCATCCCGATGGGGCCCACAAGGATTCCCTGGAGCAGTGAGGCAGGAAAAGCCCTTTCTGGGCAGCAGGCTCAGCTCTCCCACAACACAAAACCAACCTCTTTTAACCCCCGAGGGTAAAACAAGGGGCTGGGGAAGCTGCTGCCTTTGATCCAAACACTTTCAGATTTTCCACCTCTCCACTCTTCACTCACTCCTGATCCTGCCAGCAAAGCCCCCACTGCCCTTTGTCTCTGCTTCTCCCCAGCAAACAGGGAACCAGTGGTGGGAGCAGCCCAGAGCTCAATTCCTCCTTTCTTCCTCTTCCCACCAACAATTTCCTGCAGGGCTGAGCACTGGGATGGCCCAGGAGGAGCTGCCAGACACGACCACTCACTCCACACCACGGGATGAGACCAACAGCTGCCAGCCAGGGCAAAGATCCTGCACCTCCTGCAAACCCTCAGCTTTAGATCCTGAGCTCCCCAAAATGGGCCTGAGCCCCTGCTGTGCCTCACCTGGCCCAAAGCCCTTCTGGCCACATCCTGGGTTAGGACAGAGAACACTGGAAATATCTGTGAATGCAGGGACTGTGCAGGAACAGCTTTACAAGAGGGGGCTGTGTGAGATCCAAACCAGAGGGTGGATGTGACCCCAATCCCTGACAGGAGCTGTGGGGAGCAAGAGAAAAGAGGGGAGCAGAGGAGCAGCAACACAAACCAACCCAGACCACATATGGTCAGTATGGCCACAGAGTTGAGGAACACCTGGGAAAGAGGGAGGGGAAGAAGACAGATCCCATCAATGGAAAAACCCGAACCACTGGACTTCCCCACCCGTGATGAGATCCCAAGATTCCTGCTCAGCCTTTGCTTTGGGTTTTGCTGTCCCTGGAAACCTTCCAAGTCTGGAGAAGCCAAACAAAATCACTTGGACAAACCAACTTGGCTCCAAAGTGGCGAAGTGCAACCTGAGGGGGAGGAGGACTCGGCTGAGGAGGGACCTGTGAGGGGGAGGAAGACCAACTGCTGATGCAGCTCCATGGACTGGGACGAGATTCCTTCCAAGAGCCTGAACACACGTGAAACCCCTTCCCATTTCCAAACTACTGGCTCCAATCACTTGCCCAGGGCCAGCAGCAGCTCGGGAAGCACAAGACGGGCACAGACAAACACACACGTGCCCAATGCCCACCTGGCAGGTCAACACACCCGATTCCAAGTCTCAAAACATGGAGGGTGGGTTCTTAACCTGCCCTATGAACTGGAAGCTCCACGAATCCTTTGTTTGCTCTGGCTGGGAAGCAACAGAGGCTCTGTCACCACGAGCCGAACATAATCATGAGGAGGAGGCAAAAGACCAGGCAGAGACACCATTCCAGCTCCCTCCCCTCAGAACAGGCAACTCATCCATGATTTAAGGCCACCATTATTAAGGTCATCGAGGTCATGTGCATGGGAGATGCTCCCTGGGAACGGAGGGAGGGGTTTGCTCAGGTGTGAGGCGGATCTGGGGACTCACAAGGTGCTGCCTGCTGGGTCCTTCCCTGCATCCCAGAGTGCCCAGCCCTGGGGATGTCCATCAGCACTGGCTTGCCCAAGGGAAGACGGGAGCAGCCCCATGGCTGCCTGAACAGGCCGTACCTTTCCCAGCACCCGGTGCAGGAGCAGCACCTGCAGCTCCCAGTGTGGCACAAGCCACCAGGAACACGAGTCCCCTTCTCCCAGCCACATTTACAGCGTTCACACTCCCACCATGTCCAAGAGCCATTGCTGGGATTTGGGACCGAGGAGCCCGACCTCAATCCCTGTACCCTCAGAGCTCCAGGAGGCTCCTGGGTTGAAGGTGCAGCGTTTCAGGGAGCAGGAGCAGGGATGAGCAGACGCCTGGGAGCAGCACTGAGTGTCAGAGGCTCCACCAGCCCCTCTGCCGAGGAGGGAGGGACAGGGAGAGGGGCTGGGAGCAGGGACAGTGCCCAGTGCCGAGGGGATCCCACGCACAAGGTTTAGTGTTACCGTAACGGATACCTGCGAGCCAACCTTTCCAGGTGCTCCACGGAGGAAGCTCTGGGAGCTGGGGGGACTCTGCCCAGGGCAGCAGAGGGACCGGGGCTGGACAGGCTGTGCAGTGGGAAAGCGCCAGAGCTGCCCTTAACTCACAAAAAAAAAAGAAAAAAAAAGAAATGCAAATCCTGGTGGGCCCACCCTGGGCAGGGCTGGGCCGTGGTCAGTCTGTGCTCGGCTCCGGGCCATCATCTGCCGGCAGACTGCGACTGTGGGGCCATGATGACGTGCGAGGGCAGCCCCAGCTCTGTCCTTTGCCCTGCCATCTGCGTCAGCACCGAGGTGGCCACGGCCTCGGCCGCCGAGCGCACGCTGAGCCCGTTTGGGGCGGCTGACACGGAGCTGTGCTGGATGACGGGCGCGGGGGAGCCCGTGGGCTCCGAGCTCTCCTTCGGGCTCTCTGCTCCAGCAGGGAAGGGGGAAAGAACAGGACAAGGTCAGAGGCAGGCTGGGATGGGAGGGAGGCGTTGGCAGCACGGCGAGGGGGTGGGATGGCAGCTGCCCTGCACTAGGCAGACTTTGAGGAATAGTAACAGGGATTGTAAACTTTGGAAGTTAACAGGGAAAAAAAGTGTTTCTGCCCTGGGTCCTGCTCGGAGCCACCACCTCTGCAGGGCTGGGACATCCACGACCACCTCACTCAGGCCGTGAGTCACTGCAGGGAGTGCCAATGCACAGACTGTGCCAGACCCTCCCAGGACACCATTCCCAGAGAGGGGATTGAGAGGCAACCCCCAAGAATATTGGCTTTTTTAATTTCTAATTTTTTTTTTGCTTCCTTGGCTTTTTCAGTTCCCCCTTCCATTCTCTCATCTCATCTGTCTCTGCCTTTCCTCCCATTATTCCAGGCAACACTAGAGGACTCCAGTGTCCTCCCAAAGCCTCGGCACAGGCACCACAGCCTGGAATTGGTACTGCAGACAGTACAGAAGGATCCAGGATTGTGTTTAGCTCCTGGGTTGATTATAATGAAAAAGGCAGCATTAAAAAAGAAAAAATTAAAAAAGGAAAGAAGGTAAAAAAGAGGCTTTTTTACTTCCAAACCGAGCCAGTTTGATTGGAACAGCAGAGAATGAGCTATGGAGCCCTATGATGTCATTTATAGAGTCTGGCCTTTCCTGACTCTGGCTTGGCTTTGGAGCAGCAAGTTTTTAACTTCAAAGAGCATATCAAGTGCTTGGCATGTTGCCAGAAGCACGGAAAGACTCCAGGGAGAAGCAGAGATATGGATCTCTGTCAAATATCCCACATTAGAGAGGCAGAGGGAGACACACACCTCCTTCCTTCAGTGCTGCCCTCACTGCAAGATCTTATACACCAGGTTAAAGTGACAACTTGGGGGTTCTTCCTCAACATGAGGCTGTACCAGCACAAAATGCCCTGTGGCACATGAGGGATTCTTGGGGTGTCCTGTGCAGGGCCAGGAGTTGGGACTCGATTAGCCCTGTGGGCCCTTCCCAGCCCAGGGTGTTCTATATTCTCTATGCCATGTGCCATATGCTCCAATTTCTGTGCCACAGCTCTGCCCTGTCACTGCAGTGAGTGGAAGGTGATGGGGCACAGACTGAGATGAGAACTCCCTCCCTGCCTTTACATCTTGATCTGCTGAGACCCACTCAAAGGCTGCAGGGACCAGCAGAAGCCATCACTCACCCAGGTAGCCCTGTGTCTTCTTCTGCAGTGCTGTGACAGGACAGTCCTTGTGGGCCAGCAGCAGCTGCTTGAGCTGAGCCACCTCATTCCTCAGCAGCGTCACTTCATTCTGATGGGGACAAACACATGTGGGCATTACTCACAGCAGCCCCAGGATGTTCAGGGATGCAAATCCCCATTTGGTGTCTACTCTGAGATGCCTCTGGCACAAGAACATCCAGCACAGTTCCTGGGTTTGAGGAATTTAAGACATGGGCTGCAGTGCTTCTCTGCACTCACTATGATCACCTAACCCTGGGCAGAGGTTTTCCTGAGCCCTCCTGCCAGTGCTACCTGCCTGAGGGACACTCCAGCATGGTGGTACCTGCCTGAGGGACACTCCAGCACGGTGCTACCTGCCTGAGGGACACTCCAGCACGATGGTACCTGCCTGAGGGACACTCCAGCACGGTGCTACGTGCCTGAGGGACACTCCAGCATGATGGTACCTGCCTGAGGGACACTCCAGCATGGTGCTGCCTGCCTGAGGGACATCACAGCACGATGGTACCTGCCTGAGGGACAGTCCAGCAAGATGTTGCCTCTGGTGGGACACATGGGAGAATACAACCAGCTCAGCCCAAGCCAGGCCGTGGGGGACATCACAGCTCCTCCACACTTTTGGTACCTCTGGGAGCTCCCATGAGCCAGGTTTGCTCCCCCAAAAACTGTACAGCAGATTGTTCCTTTGAAAAGGCAGGAGAGTCAGCAATCCTGCTCCAGAGAGCAGCATGTGGGCTCTGCAGTGCGGGGTGGATGTTCCCTCCAGAGCGAAGTTCCCTCCAGAGCGCCACTCCCAACGCTGGCCAAGGGCTGTGCTCAGCCCCAGTTACATACTCACGCTCAGCTGGATGTTCTGGGTGGTGAGTTCCTCAGCTTTCTTCTCCAGGGAGGACACCCAGAGCTTGCGCTTCTGCCGGCAGCGCGAGGCGGCCGCGCGGTTCCGCTCCAGGAAGCGCTGCCGGCGCTCGTCCGGATCCTCGTCCACCGTGCGCTTGCGGCGCCCGCCCGTGCTGGGGGTGGGCTGGGCAGGGGACACCTGGGGATGGCACAGGGGGAAGACACTGAACAGCAGCTCTGGGGCAGGAGGGACACAATGGTGTCACCACGGCTTGGCAGGGCAGAGGCTGGGAGTGCTCAATGCCGCTGCCACACCCACCAAGGCACCTTCTCTGTTCGGGGTCAGGCAGGTATGGAGCAAATTAGAGTTTTTGAGTGGGCTGTCTGCTTAAAAAATTAACTTGGGTTCACTTTTCCTCCACATCCTCAGCTGAACAAGCTCTCGGAGTTAACTGGTACCAAAAGATTCTGTAACACTGCAGGTTTCCCGGTTTTATTTCGGGAGAACAAAGGAAAAGCCAGCGAGGGCTGATGGTGCAGCAGCCCTGACTGCAAGGGGCAACTCCATCCCACACCCAGGGAGTGTAGCCACTCTCCAGCACTTGCTGTCAGGCAGCATATGGATATTAAAACTTCGGGAAGCCCATCCAAGTGCCGGAGCAGGTGGCGATCCTGATGGAAGGTTGGCATTTGGCTGGCTGGCAGAAGCCAGTGGAGCTGATTGCCTGAGAGGGGAGTGCTTAACCTTAACATTCCTTCCAAACTCCAGACCTCGTCAGGCAAATAAAAGTGGTGCTGGAGCTTCTGCCTGGTGGGCTGTGAGTGCATCAGTGCTGAAGAGGCACTGGAAAAACAAGGTTTTAACCCATTGTGAAAAGGAGGAAGCCACGGTTTTCCTGCTCTTTCCCCAAGCCCAGGAACCCCCCAGGAACACCCTCTGGGGCAGCAGCAGCAGCAGACCTGTGGCTGAGCTGGGGAAGGGGCATCGGGGTGCTGGACCAGGATCTGGCTCTGCTCCGGACGCGCCGTCACCATCGTGCTGGCTGAGCCCACCACCAGGTTGCTGCCGTTCAGCGAGGAGGAGGCTGTCAGGCTGGCCTTCAGCCTCTGTGGAAGGAGCAAAAGGGACATCAGGGACCTGCTCTCAAGGCTCTGAGCAGCTCCTATCCCCCAAGGAGCCACAGTGCTGGGAACGGGCTCTTCAGAGGCTGCAGCTGACTCAAGTCCAACTGAATGCCACCACCATCTGGCCTGCCTGAAGAGAGAGTGGTGTCCAACCCAAGAGACAGGTGTCACATCCCAAAATTGCTACTGCCACTGGCACCAATCCCCTTCCCAGCTGGCAGGCTCCATGGAAAGCCCAGGGACTGAACAAGCTGCAGAGTCCAACTGTCCCTGAGCACCCCCAGAGGGGTCCTGGGGGATGGAGAAGGACCCATGTGTGTCTTGCAAGTCCTTTCTCTGGGCAGCCAGACCAGGACAGCTGTTTTGTGCCTCAGTTTATGCCATCTCTCCCCATCTGAGGCTCTGACCAGTGCATGAGTCCTGTGACCCCAAAACAGGGGTGGGGACAACATGCTGGCAAGTGTGAGGAGCACTGCTGGGACAGGTGGGTGTGCAAACACCTGCCCAGCCACAAAAATGGGGTTTCACAGGATCATGGAACCACTGAGGCTGGACAAGCCCTCTGAGATCATTAAGTCCAACTGTTTCCCTGGCACTGCTGAGCCATGTCCCCAAGTGCCACAGCCATCAGGTTTCCTTCCCCTCTGTGCCTAAGCCATGAGGAGTCATAGGAGGAAAGTTCCTTTCATAAACTCTTAGTGAAATGGTTTGACATGAGAACCATGACCAGGATCTCTTGAACTACAGCTCAACCTCTCCTCCCATGGCTCTGCCTTCCTCAGCCCCACCTCTATCCCATCTGCCACCCTGGAAACAGAGCTCCAGCTTTACCACCAGCTGCCCTCACAGGCTGGGAACAGGATTTGTCCCGACACTCACAGCCTCCTGTGCTGCCAGAGCTGAGCACTGAGCACTCCAATGCTCCTGCTGGCATTTCCAACACCTGTGCTGGGAGCAAGAAGTGCTCTGATGGCTACACAGGATTCCAGAGGAGCCCTGGCTCTTCCTGGAGGCTGTGGGGGAAAAGCCTCCAGCTGGGAGCTGTGTCTGGAGGAGGTGGTGAAAGCTGAGGGGGATAACACCAACACTGTGGCCCTGCCACGGCCCCCAACACTCACCATTTTGGCTTCAGAGTGCACTGGGAGTCCTGAGGGGGAGACGGAGCCGCTGCTGTTGATGGGTGGCCCAGGAATCCCAGGAATGTTGGGCACCATGGACATGGGCCGAGCCAGCTGTGGGCGAGGGAGGGACACGGGTTGGGAACTGGAGGTGCTCTGGCTCCACAGAGCAGCTCTGCAGTAACTCCCAGACCAAGCACGTCTATAAATCTGACAAACGTTCAGCTACAGCCATCCATCATTCCTGCTGTCACCAAAGGCCACCAGCCACGTTGGTGGCCACAGTGGCTGTTCCAGAATCATGCAGCAAACCAGCCCAGCACGGAGCAGAGCGAGGGGGCAGCTCCTTTCCCTCCCTCCCAGTGGGCTCTTCCCCACCAGTGCAGGCAATGGGTGAGAGGGAGGGTGCTGGGTCCCTTCTGGTTCTATTGCAAAGCTGTCACAGCACAAAGGGGTGGTCACAGTAACCCCCTACTCAGCTTTCACTCACCAAAGGGAGGGAAAACCAGAATTTGGAGATGTTTGTAAAGCCCCTTGGGTGGAAAAGCACTGCAAAGTGGGAGGGAAGGGGCAAGGATGTTTCTGTGCCCACAGGCCATGATGAGAGTTGCCTGTTTTGAGCCAACACTCCTGTCCCTGAGGCAGAAGGTTGTGGCCCTTGTGCACTCAAAGCCCCAGGGACATGCCCAGCAGGACAGACAGGATTCCCAGGGCTGGGATCATGAGCTGGAGAGCTCAGAGGACACACACAGCACCCACCAGGCAGATCTGCAGTGACTTTGCCCCACAGAAAACTGTGCACAGAAGCCCAACCTGAGGCTGGTATGGACATTTCCCTGGCCAGCACACACCAACATGTTCCCTGCAAGCTCCAATGGTTTCAGTGCAGGCACACTGTTCCAAATGGAAGCAGCTAATCAGGGATCCTGCAGCTCCCAGCCCCAGATCGATGGTGTGAGCCATCTGTCTGGGCACAGATTTGCTTTTTTCCAAACTTATTGCCCTCTAGTGTGATCCACACGTTATTGCTGCCCTGCCAGAGCTGCTCCCTCCTCCTCTTCCTCCTCCTCCTCCAGTCTTATCTCGCACCGAGGGGGAGAGAGATTTTAATGTTTGTGAAATGGAAGTGTCTGTGTGTGTGTCTGGCAGGGGAAAGGCCAGTCCCTCCTGCACACGGGGCTGTTCTGGAAGCTTCTCTCACCGATATGACAGAAGGCATCTGGACAGGGGGGCCGGGGAGCACGGGCACGGTCTGGCCATTGGCGAGTTGCACCACGAGTGGGAGGGACCCTGTGGGAGACCTGAGGAACAACAAGTGAAGTTCTCATGGATTATTCCACGTTTATGATGTCCCAGCAGCCCCAGGAGCTCAGTGCAGCACCGTGAGCGAATCCACTGCATGGATTTGGGCTCATTTCCCCATTTCTGAATGGTTTGGTCTGAAGGGGACGGTGGGTAACTCAGACTCCTGCCCTCTTCTGTGCCAGTGTCACATGGAGGTGACCCGGGCTGGCAGCGATGCCAATGGCTCTGCACTTTCATGGCAGTGTCACACCAAGGTGACCCGGGCTGGCAGCGATGCCAATGGCCCTGAGTACTTGTGCAATGTCACACTGAGGTGACCCAGCACCGCTCAGGGCTGGCAGGGACACAGGGTTGTGCCCTGGGCATACTCCAGCTGCTCAACCACCACAGCTGCTGAAGCCCTGAGCCACGAGGGCCACCTGAACAGAGAGAGAAACACATCCAAGGGCTGCTGGAGCTGCTCCTCCTGCACCAAGCCTGGCACCAGGCAGCTGCTTCTGCTCACCAGGAACCTCCTGGTCTGTCCATTGTTGAGCTCCCACAAGGAGGTTTTGCAAGGATTCAGCTTTCCATTAACAAGCACTTCTGACCCCAGAGAAGAGCCCCGGGGTGGATGCTGGGCTGGCTTATGCTTGCACAGGCTGTGGCCCTGGGAAATGGGAGACAGGAACTGGGAGACAGGACATCCCAGCTTGCTGCTGGCTAGGGAGGAGGTGATTGTGCTGGAGACTAATTGCAACAAATTAAAAATACCAGGAACTGCTTCCATTGCAGATCCCTCTGGATACACCCCAAGCAGGGACATCCCCCCCAGCTTCCATCCCACCACAAACCCCACTGTGCTCCAGCTCCAACCCTCCGGACTCAGCCTTTCCAGGAGAGTGCAGGAAGAGCTGGAGCTGCTCCAGACGAGGGGGAGTGGAAGGAAACCAATCCTGCTGCAGGGGCTGATCTCCTGCTCCTCCTCTCCCATCCATATCAGTGCTGTGGGGAACCAACTGGAGGCAGAGCCGAGCCGGGATCCCGGCTTTGCAGGAGGGAGGGTAAAATAAATCTGCTGCTGTCTCCTCTGCCAAGGCCAGGGAAGGAGGAGGCTGTGCTGGCACAGTGGGAGGAGCAGGGGATGTGGGTCAGAGGGGGCAGTTCATCCTGCCAATAACTCAGGCTGGAATTTTTAAGGCTGCCTTGGGAACGTCAACGCTCGACCCTCAGTCATTTCTATGAGGCATCCCAAATCCTCCAGACTGCTTTGGAAATCCCAACCTAACCAGGCAGTTACAGGGAGGTCACAGCCTCCCCTCAGTCTGTCACACTGACACCAACCCCATCGTGCCAGCAGTGGCCCTAATGAAGGGACTCTTGTTACTGCTGCAGCTCCACCTCTCTCTCCAGGTGATCTGGGCTGCAAAGAGCACAGCAAATCATACCAGAGTCCAGCCTGCTCCAGTTCTGATTTTCTTCTGTCTCCAAGCACAAGGGGACACCTTTCTGAACAGCTCTAGAGTCTCTGCCTGAGCTGCAGAGCCTGTAACAGTGCCCTTTCAGCCCCCAGGACAATCACTTAACCCCTTCATGCCTCAAGACAGCATTTCAAACTTTCCACCAGGATGTCTGCATTGATGGTGTCAGAGGTCAAAGGAAAACACACACAAACCCACGAACTGACAGCCCAAAAATACAGACTGGGCTGGTTAATGCAGGGAGCCAGCCCTGAGCAGGGGTGACAGGGAAGCCATGGCCATGAAGCAGGAGCCATGGAGCATCCAGGGCCACTGAGCAGGAGCATTCTGACACCAAACATACAGGGGGATAAATATGCATCTCCCGAGGGCACAATGTGCTCCAGAGGAGACAAAGCCTCTACCCAGGTTGTTCCAGGGCAAACAGGAGCAGGTCCTTGGCTCTGCCGAAGCAAACAGCCCCCAAGGCAGGGCTGGCTGGGCATAGGAGGTGACATTAGAGAGGCAAAAGCTGTCTGGGAAAATCCCCCAGCCGTTACAGCTCCAGACAATTCGGCAGCGCCGGCTGTGCCTGCGCCCGGCGCCGACAGCCAGCGCCGTGCTGGCGTGTTCACCTTCAGGGAGTGCTTTCATCTCTCCCCACGGTGAGTTTTGCCTCATTTCGTTGCTCCAGGACAATCAGTTCCTGTTTCCTGCACTCCCACCCTGTGCCAGCACTTCAGACAGTGCCCAGCGAGGCCCTTATGCCCACGCAGCCACGGTGGGGCCCGTGGCACCTCCATGCTTTGGAGTTCAGGGAACTCACTCAGGGGGTAATTCCTGCCCCTGCTCCGTACTCACCCCAGCTGCCTGTTGGAGGGGGGAGCCTGGGTGATGACAGAGGTGGGGGATGGCAGGGTGGGGTGCAGGGGGTCGTAGCCCAGGTGCAGGGGCAGCGATCCAGGGCGCACGATGGTGGGAGTGGGCGTGGAGATGATGACAGGCTTGGAGGGGATCTCCTGGAGAGGAAAACAGAAAACAGGGGACATGCTCTTAATTATCAGTTGATTACCATTGGGCTGACTCTTCCACCTGACAGCTTAAAGGTAGTTTAGGGAAAATTCAGGCACTTTTGTCAGAGAAACCAGGGGATGGACTGGAGAACCTGTCCCAAAGACACACATATCAGTGCAGGGAGTGGGGCACAGGAATTTACACTCCAGATAATCTCTCTCTCCAAATTAGGGGCTGGGACGTTATGGAGGTGGTGAAAGTGTCACCTGGACTAACCTGCTCCAAATCCCCACCCCACAGGCTACAGGGAAGAGCAAGGCTTTCTGTACCACCAAACCCACCAGGAGCCTTCATGGCAGCAAAGGTGTATTGTAGTGAACCAGCTTTCCTCTTTCTTTCTCAAACAAAGGGAAGTCAGGCTTCGAAGAGCCCAAATCAGGCCTGAACGGCCATGTGGACAAACAGCTTGTTCCCACCCAGAAAAGGGGCACCACCACCTTGTGCTGGGGAGCCCCACCTTCTCCTTGTGCTGGGGTGACCGTGGGTGGGACACAGGACTGTCTGGTGGGGACGAGTCCACCTCCACTGGCTCCTCCTCTTTGATCTTGATATCCGGAGTGGAGGGCAGGGACATGTCCAGGGCTCCGGCACTCTGCGGGAAAACCAGCACGGGTTGAAAGGACAATTAGCTCATATTGTTTGTGAAACATTCAGCTGCTCCTGGAGGAAGAGCTCCAGCTCCAAGCTCTTGCCAAATTATTATTATTTATTTGTACTGAAGCAGCATCTGGGAGCCCGAGGCGGAGAGCAGTGCTGTGCCAGCCCCGGCCAAACGGAGACAGAGGCCCAGGAATGACAGTCAGCCCCAGATGGCACCACTTCGTGGGTTCTCCATAACACACATGAGTTTTCCATGGCTTATTGCTAATTTTTTTTTAATAAAAGGGCTCTGCGAAGGAGAACAGGTACCAAAGCCAAATGCCTGCGAGTTACAGGAGGCACTTTCATTCACAGAAGAGCTGTAAAGCATTGTATAAATCAGCCTGAATTATTTTATTACCCGATTATCAAAAGCAAACAAAGAGCCATGCAAGTTATTAAATATCTATGAGCGCCCCATTAAAATAAAACCCAACCATATGCCTGAACCTGGCGACTTGCCACCACCCTGGGATCCAACAGTGCCACATGCCCCAGTTGAACCAGTTAATGACTTGCTGGGGATGGGGAAAAGGGCAGGGTGACAACAAGGTGGGGGGACAACTAAACGAGGGGCCACCTGCTGCCTCCCAGACCTGGAGGGAGAGAAGAGTGGGGAGAAGACACCGCGTGGAGCAGTGGAGAAGCAAGACATGGGTGGCAGGATGTGGCACAGCACCTCACCAATCCCCCGGTCCCTCCTCCCATCTGGGCTGGGGAAACTGTCCCTAAATCAGCCCTGGTGGCTGTTTGTCCAGCCTGTTCTCCCTCCCTTCACCAGCCATGCCCATGCTCCCCTTTGCTCGCCCAACTGCTGACAGTCTGTCTTGGCATCTCTCCTAACCCTCCTCCTGCAGCAATGTCAGTCCTCTCAGGGGAGGAAAAACTGCAGCTAAAGGGTAAATCCGGGCACAGAGAGCGGGATGAGGCTCTGCCCTTCCCACATTTCCTGTGGGCTTTACTCGCAGTAGGTGCAGTAACCATTTACCTGCCCTCTTCAAGCAGAGATGCTGCTCTGGGAAGCACAAAGGAGCAGGGATTAACATGCAGAGAAGTTTCAAACCACTTAAAGCGCCTCCAGGGAAGCTCCTGCTGTGCCTGTGTTTTTAATTAACGTGCTGGTGCGAGACCACCCTTGGAACGGGAGGACAAACACCAAGTGGATGCTGGAAGGGCCTCAGACCCGCAGGCAGCAGCTCCAGCCGGGTCCGGGGGGTGAGCGGCCAGCCGGGCTGGGCACCTGCCTGGGCAGGGGGATTTAAGAGGAATAAATGATGCTTCTCCTAATGCCCGACTCCATCCCGGGCTTCAGCGGCTGGCGCAGGAGTATTTAGACTGCAGCCACCCTAAATCAGGGCTGGGGAGAGCAGCCCCAGGCGGCAGAGGCAGCCGCAGAGCCAGGAGCTGGGTGGTCTCCCCGGCCAGACAGGCTGCTCGGCATTTCCATGCGAACCCCCAGCGGCAGCTCCTTCCCCGGCTCCGCCAGAACAAAGGGCAGCGCTGGAGCAGCCCCGCCGCATATCAATGAGAGAGATCAATTTCGGTTTAAAGAGCCTGTTACTGCGGAGCGGGTGGAAGCCAGGTTTCAGTTTTAATTCTGAATTCCTCCGTTCCCCATCTCGGGAAGATTTACGCGGCTCCGCTCCCGCAGTTTATTTCCGAGCAGCGCCGCTGACTGCGAGCGTATGTACGGACATACATCAATTTAGTAAATGTATGTGCCAGGCTGAGAGCCCAGCACGCATCTGCTGCTCCTCGGATCCTGCAAAGGGAGGGCGGGGGAAAACGTCCTTAATTAGCTGCTTTCTGATGAGATCCCGTTGTCCTTCAGACCCTCGCGCTCCTGAGGCTGCAGGGGCAGCCTGGATCGATGGCGCTTTGCAGAGAGAGCTCTTTGTTAGGAAAAGCTTCTCCCCTCCGTGGAGCCCCTCTCTCTGTTTCCATGTACCAGACACGCTGGAAATGCCAACGGCACCCGCTGGACCCGGTCCCTTCCCTGTGACTGCCCCTTAGGGGCACCATCCGTTCGGATCTCGACGCCCAGGGAGGCTCTGAATGAGTTTTTGCTCAGATTCTGTCCTGTCCTTCCCTGCAGCTCCTTCCCAAGGTGTGGGATATTTTGGGTACTTCCCCCTCCTTTTTTTTTCCCTTTTTTCGAAGTGAAAAACCAAAGGAATAATAAACCATTAAACCCATTCTTGGGATTGAGGGATAACCAGCCAAAGTCACCCAAGCTACAAAAATACAGCCCCATGCACAGCAGCACATTAAACCTGAGAGCAACTCAGTTCCCCAAGGGCATGTGCCTTTCATCAATCAGGGCAGTGCCAGCCCCCCAGTCCCTCCCAGCCCCCCAGTTGGCTCCCAGCACAGTTTGATGGCACCATGGCCTTCGCCTCTTGCCTTTTTCTCATCCTCCTCAGCAGCTTTCTTGAACTCGTGCTCAAAGGAACTGGCCAGCTCGTTGAAGAGTCCCACCTCCTCACAGTTCTTCAGGAACCGAGTCGGGGTCGGAGTCTGATCTGGTTTGGGTTGGAACACCAAGAATTGGTCAAAGAGAGGTCAGAAAATGCCTTTTACCCACCTGTGTTCTCCTCTGAGGAACATGGGCTTTGTTTTGTGGAAGTTTGGGTGCTTTGCCACTGAGGTGTGTGTCACCTTTGGAAAGCAAGTGACAATTCATACTGGAGACAATAATTTCTTGTTGGTTGTTTCTCTTGTGTTCAAAAAATAATCACTGCAGCAAGAGGAACTGCAGGGATTTTTGTGAATTCTGGGCTGTGGGTCATGTCCTGTCCCTCCCACCCTGAGGTTTTGCTTGTCCTCAGCTGGACAAGGAGGAAAAATCAGGGGCAGGGTGTTGATCTCTCTGAAACAGCAGATCTTAAAAACATGGAGAGATGAGAGGAGAAAGCAACTGATGGAAGCAGCTCCACAGCCCAGCAGAGTCCTCACTGTCCACAGCCATCCCTCTGGGGCCCTTCTCCACCACATTAACACGTTGAGTCATGATCTCTCTGGCCATCACCCAGGCCATAAAAGCAGAAGGAAAATACCCTGTTTCGAGCCAGCCTCCCATTCCCGAGTGCCGGCACATCGGGAGTGCTGGAGCCCAGCACATCACACCCAAAGGATCCATCTGGCAGAAAAACTGCCAGGATTTTCAGGCACAAAGGGGAGCCTGAGAGAGTTTGACCTGCCCTGCACAACGCACCAGCTGCCTGGTGCTCCTGGTTCCAGTGCAGCACCTGAAGGATCTATGGAAAACGTGCCCCACAATTCCACACCGGGCAGGATGGAGCCTCCTGCATCCCTTGGGATGGGGCTCCAGCAATTCCTTGCCTTGCTGCTGCAGAACTACATTTCATTTCCAGCCTGACTCCAAACCTTCCCCCACTGGGTTTGTCACTAAAGCAAATGCCCCCTTTGGGCCCCTTTTTGCTTCCCCCCAAAATCCCAATTCATAAACCAAGGAACTTTGTCAACTAAACCTCTCGGCAGGAGGTTGTTTTTGCAGGGATTTATCAGCTCCCAGGGCTCTTTTCAGATCATTAGCAATGTCCTCCAGAGCTGCACACGCCAGTTCAGGGCACAGATCTCCAGCAGTTTCCACAAACAAAGCCGTGGAACCTCTCTGGTCCTGCCATTCCCCCAGCCTGAACCTCAGGAACTGCAGCAGCTCCTGTCTCACCCCACAGGTGCCCGTTCCCACATAAATGACTCTGCTGTGCCAGCTGCAACCAGCCCAGGGAACAATTCTTTATGATCCTCCTTAGCTCAGCCACAGCACCTCAGCCTGACCCACGCTGGGTCCTGCTCCTGCCACACGGCTGCTCCTCTGGGCTCAGCACTGAGCAGGAGGGAGGGAGGGGGCCAGGAAACCCAGAGACAAAATGGTGGCTTAAAAAAAACCCCAGGACTAAGGAACATCAGGCAGTAACAGCCTGAATCTCACTGCTCAAAGCCAGCAGCGTTTGCAGCACTGCAGTGGTGAGAAGAGCCCATGCCAGACAGGCTGGTCCTGCACTGGCCACAACACAATCATTTTTAGGGGTTTTAGCTGG
>JAJPCS010000322.1:124173-153295 GCA_021164005.1 Willisornis vidua nigrigula | reverse complement strand
GGTCCTGCACTGGCCACAACACAATCATTTTTAGGGGTTTTAGCTGGCCCTGCACTGGCCACAGCTAAATTGGTTTTGGGGGGTTTTAGCTGGTCCTGCACTGGCCACAGCTCAATCAGTTTTGGGGGGTTTAGCTGACCCTGCACTGGCCACAGCTACACTGGTTTTAGTGGGTTTTTTTGGAGTTTACCCCAGAGCAACACCCTGAGTATCAGCCCTGGGAAGCTGGGAGAGGTGGCCAGACCTTGTTCCTTGTGCTCAGGCTGAAGTGTTTCATGCCCCACATGTTTTACTGCAGAAAGGCAGCCCCAGCTCTGGCAGCTCCGAGGATGGAGAGTGTCATGTGGGATTTTGGCAGGGGGTGAGGCTGGTCCCCATTTCTGCCCCCTCATCCCCACCTGCCCAATCCAGCCCCAGAACTGATCCAGCAGCACTGGCCCTCCTGCTGTGCCCGTTTGCAAAGGGCTGAACTGAAGCAACCCTTGGGAATCCGAGTTGCACTCAGCTCCTGCCCCAATTCCTCGCCATCAGCTCCCATTAGCCTGATCCCATTTGGAAAGTATTCCTCCTCTGGGAGAGCCCTCCCCTGGGAGCAGCTCCCTGCCCTTCCAGCACAGGCTGTGTGAGTTCTCTTCCCATCCTATTCACGGCAACAATTCACTCGAAGCCTTCCAGAAACCAACTGAATTCCCATTTCAACACCGGATTTGGGCTGGAGATAAACTGGGAAAAGGGTGCCAGGCTCCTGCAGCAGCTTCATTTCCCTTTACACACTTTGAAGCCTTCAGGAAGCATTTCCCCTCTCCCTGCTGTCTGCAACAGTCTTTTCACCCAGCAGTGCCCACAAGCCTTTAGAGCAGCCCCTAAGTGGGTCAGGAGGGACTCTGGAACCTGCCAGACAACACTCTGGGGGGTTTGGTTTTTCACCCCAGTTTTATAAAGCCTGCATTGACCATGTGCTGTCAGAGCTCCTCACTGAGGCTCTGCAAATGTCTTCTCAGCACAGCCAGTGCACCTGATGGGGCTTTAATTTATTAACTGCAGCCTAAAAGCTCAGGACAATTGACACCTGGACTGAGAGGGGAAGCTGCTTTGTCAGGTGTGGTTCATCATCCTCAAAGCACACGCAGAAATGTGAAAGACCTTCTGGCCATAAATCCTCCAGCCTTAATAAAAAGGGCGAGAGCTAAAAAAAAAAAATTAAAAAAAAAAACCACCAAACCCCACAAAACCCGATACTACCATAAAAAAAAAAAAAAAAAAAAATAGAAACTTGGAAGCCTCTGGCTTTCCTTTGCCCTGATTAAATGCAGATCACAGGAGGTTTTATGGGCGGCAGGGCCGTTGTGCAGTGCATCTGGTCGCTGGCATCAATCTCTCCGCGGCGCTGCCCCGGCACATACCTGCGATGATGACGGAGTCGGTGCGAGCGGGGCCGAATTTCAATGTCATCTCATGCTTGTGTTTATGAACCGCCAGGTGGTCCTCGTTTGTGAACCTCTGAAATGAAACAATTTCGAAAATGGTGAATAAATGCAGTTCGTGTTTTACGGGTCGGTCCTGCAGCGGGTTGGGGGGTGTAACACGATCGGCCGCTGCGGTCTCGGGACTGGAGAAAGGGGTGTGTGAACACGGGTTCAAAATGAAAAGCCATTAATGAGGGTTCTGGGGGCTGGGATGGGGGGCAAGTATTTTTAATAATCTATTTTTTTAAGCGCCGGAGCGACGCGGCAGCTGCAGCTGATGGAAATGCAGCTCTGTGGTGCTGGGCAACATCGCCCCTTTATTGCCAGCTGATGGGGCAGGAGGAGCAGTTGGGGGTCAGGCAACTTTTTTGGATGGTGTGAGGCAGAACTGGCCCCCACCTGGTGATTTAGGAGCAGGATGGAGCGGCTGCCTGTGCCAAACCTGCATAGGAGGGGGTGCATCTCACCCACTGCCAAAATTCCACCTGCAGGCAGAGTTGGAGGATAAAAACCCACCCTTTAGGGAGGGTTCAGGGAGGATAAAAACCCCGCTTTAGGCTGGGGGGCTTCACATCCAGGCTGGATGCGCGAGGCCGGTGCCGAAACCCAGACAAAGGGCCGAGCGGCTGCGCCAGCCCCGCGCGCCGGGCTGAGGCAGAGGGGGAGAGGCAGGGACGGGGTTAAAGCAAATAACCATAAACCCCGAGGATGGATTGCGTCTCTCCTAATAGACTGCGACAAACAGCGGCCGAGGGCACGGCGCGGCCGTACCGCAGGATTTTTATGCATCCAGCAGCATCGGGCTGGTTCTAGAAAACGCTGCTGCAGCAGCAGAGCCTGCCTGCCCTTTTCCCCTTCCTCTCCTCTCTCTTTAAACCATCCAAACCCCAACCCACCCAAAGCCACCTGTTCCTGTGAATCCGCTCAAGCGTGACACCTTTTTCCGATGCTTATTTACAGCTCTGCAGCTTTAGGGAGTAAATCTGGGGTTTAAAGGCTGGAAGTTGCTGCGGCGCGTTCCTGGGAGCCGTGTGGGGTGGGGGGACATGAGCACAGGCAGGGGGACAGGCCCTTGGGGACAAGGGACCCCAGGACATGCAGCCCATCCACACACAGCCCATCCACTTTCCCCTCAGTGCAAGATCAAGGGGGTTACACAAAGTGTCCTTCAAAGCATTGGACCAGAAAGCGCTTTTGGTGGTGACTCGTAATTTGGGCTCAAATTTACAAGAAATTAGAGCTGACGGGAGAAAACCCACAAGGTTTTTGCCTGTGTAAGTCCAGGCACACACATTGTGGCTTTCCCAGCCTCCACTCCCAGATCCCCTCCGTAACTAAACCTTAAATAAACCTGAAACTAAATTTCTCGGCGGTTTGGCTAAAACACGCCTGGTTCTGGGCTTCTTTCCTCCCTGCAGCTTCCGATCCCCCTGCTCTGCTCCAGCGGCACCGGGAGCCCTTTCCAAGGAGCACCACAAACCCCAGAGACACCGAAACATCCCCGAACAAAGGAAGAGCAAGCGAAGCCTTCGCCAGCCGAGGCAGAATCCGCGGCACCGGTTCGGCATCTCCCAGGAAAGCACCGGGCTCAGACAGGGAAGGGGCACCCACACCTTGCCAGGGCTTTGGCCCCAACCCCCCTGTATTTTATGGGATTTGGGTGCCGGCCCTGCTTGCCCTGGTGCTGTTGGCAGAGAGGCAGTCGGTGGGTTGGGGTGAACCAAGGGAATGAATCAGGTTTTTGTGCGGAGCAACCGGTTTGGAGTGAATATTTAGCAGGCAGGCGGCTGCTGGGCGGCGGCGTTGGAAATACTGAGCACCAGAGACTGGGGAAAAAAAGGAAAAGGAAGAAAATTCCCAATTCTCCCAATGGGTTTTCTGCTAAACAAATGGGATTTTTAGGTCAAGGAGGGAAGCAGCAAGAGGCTGAGGTGTGGAACAGGGTTGTGCCTCTCCCCACCAGCCCTGGCCCCACATTCCAGCCTGGCCGTGCCAGCACTGGGTTTATTTTAATCTTTCATTTTGCTTCATTGCAGGAATTTTTTTCCTCTTTTTTTTTTCTCAGGCACTTTTCGTGCGTTGGGTGTGCGTTACAGCTCTATTTAACATCTTTATGTGGGCTCACAGTTCGGGAGCTCTCTCCTTCCCTGCACAGAAACGCTCACAGACACAATATATCTTTCTCCACACATTTCCAAACGCCGAAACCCAGAGGCTGAGTCTGGCACTTGGGTTCTAAATCATGTCATTTTACACAGAGAGGGGAAGCGGGGTGGGGGGAGAGAAGGGGGAAGAGTAGGGAAAAAAATGGAATGAGTTAAAGCCACAGCACTGGCTTTAATATTTAATCTCCTTCCATCAGCAGCTGACATACAGCAGGGTTATTTCAGCTGCTATTTTGCGGGTGTCGGAATTAAAAAGAAGATGTTGGCTGTAAAGTCTTTGGGGCAAGGGACAGGCACGGGGCTGATGCCGCCACCTCGGTGCTGCCAACTGGCCCCACGAGCACCCACAGCCCTCCAGGGCTGCAGGAAAAATGCTGGAACTGCCTCCTGCAGCCCTGAGTTTGGCTTTTCCCCCCAACAAGGGCCCCAAGGCTGTGTTGGAGCAGGGCTGGAGCCCCGGCGGGGTTTGGGCTTTGGGCGACACAGGGTTTGCTCACCCGAGACTGTCACAGCTCTTTGGAGCAAACGGCTCCGAGGCAGCTCCGCATTCGTTATCCAACAGGCTGTGACAGCTCCATGGATAAATGTGTTCATTTAAAAATCCTTATTTAATGGGAGACAATGCTTCCAGCTGGACCAACGCGCCGTCTCTGTTAGCGCGAGAGCCAGGGAATAAACGCAGTGGGCTGAAGCCTGGATCTTCAGGCAGGAGAGATTTTTCCATCAGTTTAACAAGCACAACATGAGGAACAAAGGGTTGCTCCAGGTTTTTCCTATTTCTGTAGAGTCTATGACTGCTTTGGTGCAGAGGGAGGGTCAGGCAAGTGCTGAACGGGGCTGTGCAGGAGCTGCTGGTTCTCCCGGCAGCTCCAGCTCTGGCTGGTTTTTAACCTTCAGAGAACATCAACCCCAGCAACACACAGAGCCAAAATTCCCTGTAATACAGAGCAGGTGCAGCTGCAGCAGCAACAAACTGTTCCACTGGTACACGTGTGTGCAAAGGAGCTGTTCGATCCCCATCCGGCAGCACGAGCTCCGGGGCAGCCTCTGCAGGGCTGGAAGGGGAGAGGAGCAAATCTGCCTCCCCACGCTCATCACAAGCCTGGATGAAAGAGCTGTCACCAACACGGGGAGGCCAAACTGCTGCTCCCACACTCACTCCAGCCCAGCTGGAGTTACCCTGCCCAGGGACACCACGGCACTGCCGAGACACGGCTGAAACACCTGGATACGAGGAAACAAAAGGGAACTGCAGGTGCCTGCACTGCAGTGTGGGAGGGAAATGATGCACTGAGTGCTCAGCATGGATAAGCTGAGCTCCAAGTCATTGGCTTTAAAAAGAGCCACCATGGACTTCACTTCCTAAATCCATCTGGTCCCTGTGCCCCCTACAGCCATCGGCCACAGCAAGGGGCTGGGGATGTCCTGGGGTCTGCCTGGCTCTCCTGGCACACCTTTGGACACTCACAGATCTGGGAGGAGAGCAAGGCCCAGGCCCTGGGGAGCTGCTGGACCTCCTGCCCACATCCCACCCTCTCAGCACACCCCTCCCATGCTCCTGGCTGCAGCAGCTCCCTGCCCAAGCCCCATCCATCCCCCGTGCCGTGACAGGGCTCCGATGGATTTCCAGGCTGCAGAGACATTCCCCACCCGCTCGGCACAAGTGCAGAGTAACTAATGCAGGGTCAGGGGTGCCCCCGGGGCCGGGGGCCCCCAGGTCGGCTGTTCTGCAGTGAGTGATGTGACCCCTGGTCCTGGCACAGATCCGGGCTCCATCTCACCCATTTCCCATCTGAGCAATGACAGGGATAATTCCCTCCCTTGCGGAGGGGCTGCACGGATTAATTCACTAATGTGCATAAAGTGCCCTGATTCGAGAGTGATTCATAGATTTAGAGGCCGGGGGGACCATTACAATTATCTGCCCAGACCCACGTGAGTCCCCGGCTGGGCCCATTTCCATGGGAAAGGAGGTGCTGGGACACGGAGGGAATGCCACAAAGACTCGTTGCTTTGAAAGAACACAACAGCAGCACGGACAAATTGTCTTATTTTCACACTTAGAGGAGACACAGGCACAGATTTGGGAGCATCTCCTCCTGCAGGGGCCCTGTGGGCACAGATTCCAGAAGAGCTCGGAGTCCTGCTGCTCCCAGTGGGAAGCTCGTGGTTGTTTTCCATGGCAGCAAAGAGTCCGAGGTCACCGAGCACTTCTGGAAGGGCAGTGCCAGTGGCAGCACCTCCTGCTGGAGGAGGGATGAGAAGCACCTCCCGAGCCTGGAGGAGGACGAAGGAGAAGGAGGGAAGGTTTGGAGGAACCAGCTCAACAGAAAGGACCATGAATTGCACTTGGAGGCACTTGGAATGCTCCTGCCCAGCACAAAGGGGCTGCTGCAGGTTCCCCCACAGCAGGTTCCCCACAGCAGGTTCCCCACAGCAGGGTCCCCACAGCAGGGTCCCTTCACACCAGGGTCCTTTCCTGCAGCTGGAGGGGGGGACAGGAAAAGCCGGGACAGGGGGAGGTGACATCCCCCTTGGAAGCTCTGCCACAGCAGGGCCAGATCCTGCTCCACACCAGGATGCTCTGCTGCAAAATCCTGGAGCACTGAGCACCCTGTGTCCTTCCCAAGTCACAGGCAGCAGGAAAAGGTATTCCTGCTCCCTCAGTGGAAAGCAGGAAGGCTCCGGCCAGCTCAGTCCCTCGGGAAGGAACTTGGGTGCATTTTGTGCCATTCTTCCCCTGCAGATCCCCCCCACTTAAAACTGCATTGAGATTAAACCTTGACATGTTATTTTTGGCTTCAGCAACTCCACTGAGCCTGTGGCTCTTCCTCTCCCTTTAAGAACCTGCTCCCTCCTGCCCTGTGGTTGATTCCTGGTCCTTCCTTGTGTAAAAAAAAAGGGATGAATTAGAATAATCATCAGACACTTCAGCCTGCTCTGGGCAGCCCTGAGTGAGGAATCCCTGGCCCAACAGCCCTTTTCCAAACGCTCTGTTGTGGGATGAACGTTGTGCAAACCACCAAAATTGGGCTTTTTAGCTTTTACATTTTGCTCAGAGATTTTCTTTTTTTTTTTTTTTTTCAGGATACTCAGGTTGTTCCACAAACTTCCCTGCAATTTAAACAAAGAGTTAAGCAGGTTCTGGAGCCCATCCCACCCCATCCCATCCCAATCCTCCTTGGCCAGAAGGGCAGAGCATTTAACTGGGAGTAGGTAAATAATTTAATTTACATTTCTATAGCTTCACTTATCCCAAAGGGCTTCTCATGCACATGCCCCTCCTGGAATGCAGGTGTTTGGGCATGGTGGGGGGGCAGGAACCATCTGGCTGCAGCTCCCAGTACGTGAGGAGCCAAGTGAGGAGCCAAGGACGTGGAGGGGAAAACTCCTTCAGAAACTCTGGATTCCACTTTCCTTTTTGTTCTTTGATTTTAATACAGTCTTCCAGGGCAGACCAAGCTTCTCCCTCCTCCACAGCTCTCCAGAGAGGAGCACAAAGCAGGCACAAACACCACTGACCAGAGCTGGCATAGTAAATGTCAAGAAGAGGTTTATCCCAGTGGGATTTAACACGGGGTGGCCACCATTCCCCATCAAACCCAAGGAATTCCTCCTGCACTCCCAAGGACCCCAACCCAAACATCCTCCTTTGGGAAAGGGGCACATGGAGGGAAGGAGCAGAGGGTGGATGTGGATTATGGAGCACATGGGAGGGAAACAACCCCATGGTTTGTTCTGAACACACCTGATGGGCTCCTCCAGGATGGCCACCGGAATTAGGAGGCCACTGGAATTACAGCCCAAACCTTTGGATGCAAACCTAAAAGGAGAAGACCAGGCTCCTGAATCTCCACTACATGAGAGCAGGGAGGATTTTGAAAGACACCCAATACCCTCCTGCTCTGCTCAAGGGGGATAAACACTCCTGGGGTCCCTCTGCTCTCTCAAGCTCTCCATCCACAGCCATTGGCTGCTCCATCCCATCAGGGATGGACACCCCTTGGGGTCCCTCTACTCTGCTGAGCCCTCCATCCACAGCCTTTGGCTGCTCCATCCCATCAGGATGGGAGGGATGAACACCCCTCAGGTCCCTCTGCTCTCTCAAGCTCTCCATCCACAGCCATTGGCTGCTCCATCCCATCAGAGACGGACACCCCTTGGGGTCCCTCTGCTCTGCTGAGCCCTCCACCCACAGCCATTGGCTGCTCCATCCCACTGGAGCAGGTCCCTGCAGCCCAGAGTCACGGGGACCCGCAGTGGCACAAAGCCTGCAGCGCGCTGGATCCTGGGAATGCACCAGTTATTGACTTCCACACGGTGGAGCATTTTTAGCCCTTTTTCGATCCGAGTGAAGGTGATTAAAACCCATGTATTAATTACCGCTGCCACAGGAGTTAAGGGGAGAGGCCCAGCAGTAATTAACGGGGTGAGCGAGGAGGTGGAGCTGAGGAGCGTCAGCGGCTCCACAGCCTGTGCCGGCAGATCCGCACCGGCCCCATGGGAACCCCCGATCGCTGCCATGTGGATGTGAATCATTATTACATCCCCGGCTCGAATCCCAGCAGCGCCACAGCTTTTCAGTGTGACCTTGGGCGAGCCATCAATCCTCCCCTTACCCACCAGACAGAGCCAATAAAAAGGGAAAAGGCTCCATCCTTCACGGGGGCGTTCGGAGCAGGAGCGCCCGGGCGCAGCACCGGAGCCGAGCGAGCGGCACTGCAGAAAGAATCAAATCCATTAACAAAGGCAATTACAGCCGCCTCTCCCTGCCCGTATTTCAAGCGCCAGGCGCTTGGTGATTCATTGGGAGCTCGGCGTCTCTTCCCGGCACAAGAGGTTGGGAATAGGGAGCAGGGAGAAGGGGCAGGGAGCTCAGGCTGAGTGGAATTCCTGCCCTGCTTGGGTTGAATGGAGTTCCTGCCCTGCCCTGTGGCCTGGATGAGCAGTTTGGGAAGTTGTGCGGCACTGCAGGGGGAAAAGGGTGAATAATGCAGTAGCTGGAGGGTTTTTTGGGGGGTCCTTCCCTTGTGGGAGCAACACACAGGTGGGTTTTCAGGGAGCCCTGCCCTTGTGCTGTGCACAGAGAGAATCCAGAGTCCCTGGGACTGCTGGTAGAGAAAAAAGGGTAAAAAAGAGAAAGAATAAAATCAAATTCCCCCCAAGCTTTCAGCTCTACCACAAAAACCCAATGGGGTCCTGCTGTCCCCCTGCAGCCTCTGCTGCTCACCCACTGCCACCTTCCTGCCCTGAATGCCCAACAGCTCCCGAAGGAGCCATCTGGGAGCTTTTCCCAAAGCCTCTTTCCCCAGCAAACAAACAGCACCAGCAGCGAGCTGCTCGCACGAGGAGGATTTATAGAGTGCAAAGAAAAGAATAACAGGAAACTCCGTCTCTGCGTAGCTGAGAAACAAGAATGGATGTGCAAAAATAATTAAATGCGAACTGGAGCCGATTAATTTGCCGGCAGGGCTGCGGATCCGTGCGCTGGGAGGCTGCACCGGGATCTGTGAGAGCCTCTGGACAGTGGCCAAGGCTGTCAGTGCTCCACAGTGAGCAGAGGCTTTGGCAGCAGGTGCCGGAGCACGCGCTGCTCCAGCAGCTCCAGGGGATGAGCCGCTCCGGCTCCTGCTCCCTGCCAGGCCATCGATCCCATCCCATCCCATCCCATCCCATCCCATCCCATCCCACCCCACCCCAGTGCTCGGTGGGAACATGGGGGAGCGGCAGAGCCCTGGAGCCCACATGGCTCCTGCACCTGGTGATGCTCCTCCAGTGACCTGAACGTGGAGGTGAAGGGAAACTGAGTGGTTTGGGGTGGCAGAACAGAGCCAAAGCCTGCACTTGGATGCCTCTCGTGGATCTTGGGATCCCCAGAGCAGTGTGCCAGGATAAGGGATGTGGATGGCTCCCAGATGGCACTGTGGGGAGCAGCTGTGCCCACCTGGCACCTCCTTTCCGTGTTTACCCCAAGACTCTGCTCCCACCAGCTCCACTCCAACCACCTCATGGCCGTTTCCAATGCAAGTTCTCCAGGGCTGGGGAAAAGGGAGGTCAAATTTGGTCTCACTGAGGGGTTTGGTGGCTGTGCCTGTGGAAGAGGCTTCACACCACCCTCTCCCTGCACCACAGCTTCAGGGCTAACAGAAAAACAACCCTAAACCAGAAGTCAGCTCCAATGGCAATGGGCTTTTCCCATGCCAGGCCCACGGCTGGAAGAGCTGCCGTGACTCAGCCTTGACCTTTCAACACCACCACAATTCCACAGAGGATGCCACGGCCCCATTCAGGTTTTTAAGACCCTGGAATGGTGATTTCCTTCAATTCATTGCAATATTGGGAGTGTGCCCACCCATTCATGGTGTGTAAGCCTCTGCTGATGGTTTTAACATCTGAAAAAGGGTTTTTTTTGTGGATCTCTCCTGGGGAAGCTCCAGCAGCAGCAGCAGCAGCAGCAGCAGTGGCCTGGGAAGGGCAGCAGATCAAATCCAAACAGAATTCAAGTGGTTTAGATGTCTGGGTATATAATGGTGGCATTGAGGGAATGAGCTGCAGGAAGGTGTGGACACATCGCTCTGGAGGTGCCTGAGCACAACCTGAACACACCAGAAATGGGGAGAGGGAATTACTGAGGGAATTACTGAGGGGGTCAGTGGGAGATCAGCAGGGGGTGAGGGACAAAATGCAGGAGGCAAACTGGAATTTGTGGATCCTTGAGAACAACTGGAGCATTTTGGAAGTGAGCCCCAGAAACCCAAGGGGTCCAGCTCCTCTGTCTGGGCTGCCCAGGGAGGCTGTGGATGCCCCACACCTGGGAGTGTTCAAGGCCACGGTGAACAGGGCTGTGAACAACCATTCTAGATCATTCTAGACCAGTGGAAGGTGTCCCTGCCCATGGCAGGGGGTGGAATAGGTCTTACCCTTGAATCCTTCCTCATCCACCCCTATTTATGGAGCTCCCAGACCTCTTCCCAGAGCACCATTTCCCTCAAGATTAACTCAGCCTGCAGCTCCCTCCATCTTCTTTCCAGGAGCCCTTAAAGCACCAACAGTTTTCCAGCAACAACCTCCTCAATCCATGTACAAAAACTCATCTTGGTGCCCCTCCACACCTTTCTGGAGATTTTGGCCAACCTGCAGTGCCCTTCCCTCTTTCCCTGCCCCTGCTCCCCACATGTGGATGCAAACCTGACTCCTGTATTTCCCAAAGGCCCCGACTGCTCAGGCTGAGCCGTCAGACACCGGCGCACTGCGGTAATTAAGCTTTTAAAAGGAGATAGGCAGCGGCAGAAAAATAGGCATTTGCCTCTTTTTGCCTCTTGGAAGAGCCACCTGTTTTATCGGAACAGGTGGATTTATGGGCACATTAACGCGGTGCTGCTGCTCCCACCCTGATGAGGTTCTCAGTGACCCTCTTCTCCCCGGAGATTTATGATTTCTCAGAGCAGACTATTGCGGAGGGGTCTGACTCCCAGCTCTCTGCCTGACTCCATCCTGCAGCTGAGCACTGGGAGAACTTCTGGATCCCTTTTTCCCCTCCCAAATCATCTGCATCATGCACTGGTTTTCAAAAGATGCCAATTTTCCCAGCAAGTGGGGTCAGGTTTCTGGGGGAAAGGGAAAGGCTGTCTGCCCTTCTCCTGTTCTTTTCCATCCCAGGAGCTCACGTTGGGAGGTTTCAGTGTCCCCAGGACAGATCAGGCTCGAGGAGCACATTTACACTGAGCTGCTCTGTGCATCCACTGACCTGATAAAATCCTCAGCAAAAGCCTCCCTGAGGCTGGAGCCTCCCAACTGCTCTTTGCATCCGCCCCAGACTCACCTCCTGGCTAATCCAAATGCTTTCCCATCACTTCCCACCTGCAGTCCTCAATAAAATTAAGTGGATAAACTCTTAAGTTCAAGGAAAGTCAAAGGAGCTGGAGTCTGGATGCTTTCCCAGCAGCTTCCCCCACATTCTCCAGCATCCAGCCCTCCAAGGTGAGGATTCAGTGATGTGGAAATACACAGCCAAGGTCACCAAAATCACATCCTTAGAGTCAAAACCATTTTTCCCCCCACGTTTCGGGCTGCAGGTAATAAAACCTCACACACGGCGAAGCAAAATGCATTTAAATTTTCTGCAGCTTTGCAAACATTGGGGGTTTACATCACACATCACACATCCTGGTACGAGGGAGACAAGAGAAAAAAGGCACAGAGTGGCTTTAGCACCGAAACCGTGTGCAGGAATTCAGGAATTGCCTCCCCCAGCACAGAGCCACGAAGTGGGGTGAATGCCCAGAGCAAGGAACCAGCAGGTTTGTCACCAGGGCTGAAGCAGAAGGGAGCTGAACCAGAGCTGTGGTGCAGGGACAGCTCACAAGCCAGTCCTTGGCACTGCAGAGCACCAGGAAGAGGACTGGGAAGGGCTCCCTCCTGAATCCTGGGCACTGCAGGGCTTTGGGAACTGCTCACCCCCTGTCCAAAACCCACACTAAGGGGGTTTAAGCAATGAGGGAATTCCTGACAATTGTTCTTGTGACCACAAACCCCTCCCTTGTCTACCCTGTCCCACCCTCACGAACCCACATCCCTGCCTAAAACCAGCCCCTGCCACAGCCACAGCCATGCCAGACATTCACCATTTATAAATAACCCCAACACTCTGTAAGTGCCCCCAAACTGCTTCAAGATCCTCTCCCGAGGAAGGGGTTTTGTTCATCACTGCTGAGATCCATTTACAGCTCCTTGTTCGCTGCTGCAAAGCTCCCCCACCCCAGCCCCATCTCACACAATTCTTTATTGTCTCCATGTTTACTCCCAAGGGGAATTTTAGGACTTTAATGTTTTTATTGTTTTAATCCGGCATATAAAAAAAAATCACTTGAGCACAACAGCTGGTCCAAGAGCTGGGAAGCCGAGGTGCTTAAGCAGGTGTTGAACACACACCATGCCACCCTCTGCCCGGGACTCAAGGAGGTCTGAGAGGGGCAGGATGTGCCTGAGCCGAGCTCAGCCTCTCCTACACCGAGTTTTGCTTTTCTGCAACACACACAGAGCTGCTTTAGCCTAAATTCAACCTGACAGAAGCACCAGCCCAGAGAAGGGGCGACTCCTGGGCACAAGGTGGATGTGAGTGCTTGGCTGTGTGTCCTGTTCTTTATGCACAGCAAAGAAAAAGCCCCAAAGGTGCTTTTTTCCACCCCAGCCCTTTGTGCATCTCCAACCCTGCAGTAGGATAATCTGGCACATCCACCCAGCCCCACAGGAGCTGCTAAAGAACTGTGTTTATTGGGCTTGAACAGCTCGACCTGAGACCTGACCCTGAGGAAGGTTCTCACACAAAGCAGCTGAGGGAGAAAGTGTGACCCAAAACCCCCCAAAAGCGTAAAACTGCACAACTGAAAATCCCACATCTCTCTAAAAATACAGGTGTTATGGCTGTGGTTTTCCCCTCTTTGTCCAGGGGGGTTTCTCCCCCTCAAGCATTCAGGTGTCTCCTGTTTGCCCCTGCTCCAGTGCCTCCAGCATTCCCAGTACTCCCGACACCAGGGCTGGCAGAGCCGCAGGGATCGCGCGGCTGCCGCAGAGGGGCGAAGCATCCCTGCGAGAAACAGGGAGGGTTTCAGCTGCCAGAGCCCTGTGGAACTGCTTCCTCCTGTCTCTGCAAAGCTCAGGCTGGGCTAAGACTCGAACTGGGCTCAGGAAAATACCCTCTGGTTATTGGGTTATTGAAATAACACCAGGACAGAGGGGCAGGGGGTCCCAACACCCCCAGCTGAGCCAGAAAGAAACCTGCTGCTCTTTCTTTCTGCTGCTGGGGAAGGGATGAAGATGCAGGCAGAACCCACCCACCCCCCTTATTTTTTTGGCCTTCAGTGACAACTTTGCTGGATTTTATACAAAGAGTTCACAGAAAATCCTGCAAACTCAGGCACCTTTTTGAGAGCTGGATATCTCCTTTTCCTTTCCATCCTTACCCTGCTCTGATTTTGATCACGGGATATCCATGACACTGCTAAGGAGGGTTCTGTCAAAGCTGTGCTCTGAGGAGCATGTGATCCCAAAGAAATCAGAAATTTGCATCATTACAAACCTGGTGGAGTCTGAGGAACTCCCGACCTGGATCAATAGGCTGTGAGTGGGGCACGAGGAGCAGCGTGGCAGGTGTGGGTGTGCATGGGGGGAGAGCAGCCCCCTCTGAACAGCAAACCCCGAGTGAAGCCCTGACTCATGCTGTGTATTTAGAGGTACCTGCCAAGCCCCTGCCCCATGTGGGGAGGGGGCTGGAGCTGCTCTCCTGCATCTGAAGCAGGGGATGCTCCTCCTGTGGCATCAGCCAGCCCAGCACAGGGGGGCTGCAGCCCAGACAGAGCTCCTGTCCACACAAACCCACATCCAGATGCTCATATATGGCTGTTTATATAGGGCCACGTCCTGGCATTCAGTCCGTCTCTATGTATTTATAGCTGCTGAGTCTGCAAGTCTGCCTTGGAGCAGATGGCTGCACAGCCCAGCTCCCTGGAAACAGGGAGCCCCACAGCTCAGTGCCCTTCTCCAAACCTAGGAAGGTTAATCTGGGCTGGAAGGGGCTCTGAGGAAGCCCCCTGAGCCCTCCCTTCTGGGAGACCAGGACCCACCATCCCGCTGCGCTCCGGGTGCAATCTGTGACCTGCTGGAGAATCCCATGGGCCACAAGGTGCTCCAGGAGGGCAACTGGCTCTGTTACTGGCTTTTCTACTGCCCATGGAACAGGCTCACTGTTGGGTGCTGCCCCACAGCCTCCATTTTCACCCCAGAAGGAGCAGATGTGGCAGCAGAGGGACGGGCAGTGCAGAGGGACGGGCAGTGCAGAGGGACGGGCAGTGCGGCTGCCGCGGCTCCGTCTGTTCTGACACCACCCGCCTTAAGCTGCCCCTGCATATTTTAAACTGTGATCAGGGACTCTGCAGCCTCAGCACAGCATCCCTGAGGTGAGAGGGGAAAAGCCACAGTGATTTCTTCAAATGCAGAGGTGCTATTTCTTCATGGGAATGGTGGCAGCACGGGTACAGCCACAAAACCCTGCCGAGGGCTCGTTCCAGAACGGTCCTTCACTGGGGCAGAAAGGGAAAAGCTGCTGCCAAACTTTAATGCAGCACCAGAGCAGGAGCCAGAGGCACAGCCCTGATGTTTCTGGGAAGATCCCAACCGGAAAGGAACTGACAGGAGCTGAACTTACCTCCTCTACGTGCGTGTTACACACATTCGTGTGAGAGCACTGACTTCACACACACAAAACCAACCCACAGACTCTCCCAGCTCCTCTCTCCCAGCTCCTGCCTCTCCCAGCTCCTGTCTCTCCCAGCTCCTGCCTCTCCCAGCTCCTGGATCTCCCAGTTCCTGGCTGTTCCTCCATGGCAGGAGCAAACTGGTCTCACCCACACATCCCTTTTCACAACTGGCAGCTCCTGCAGTTCCCACGAGGAGGGGGTGGGAGGGGCAGCTCAGCATGTGCACAGACAAGTGTCCTTGGACATGGCAGAGTCCCACATACAAACATTCCCAATTTCCAGGTTAAACCACGTTGCTTTCTACCTCCTGTCCTTTCCTGACAAAGACTTTAAAAATCCCAAACCCATATAAAACAAACCACCCAGGAGATTAGGATGACATTCTCAGGGGTCTCTGCATCCTGCTGCAGCACCCTCGGTCCCCACGGCTGTCCCGGGGAAGGTGCCTGGCAGCAGGATAAGGCCAGGAACCTTCTCCACCTGCAGGACAGCAGCAAGCAGGAAAAGCAGCAGGGAAAGGGAGAGGCAGTGCAGGAACTGCCAGCTCTCTGTCCACGTGTCTGGGTGCAGTGACTGCCCTGGGGGTGTTTGTAACCTCCTTTCTCCAGAGGTGGGAGGGAGGGAGGGAAAGAACGACAAGGAACCAGAGGAATTCTAACACAGGGTTGGGATGGAGCTGTGCATCCCTGGGGAGATGAGTAGGGAGAAGCCTGAACAAGGGCCCTGCAGCAGGAAAATCTCTGCTTTTCCAGCAAGGACACCCAGCAGCACGAGGCTCTCTGGCTTCCCAGAGTGCCTGGGAAGTGCTGGGAACACCAACCCCGCTCAGCCGGAGCGGATCAGACGAGTTTTCCTGCACTAAACACCGAGTGAGTCTGGCACAGGCAGACATGGCTGCTCCTTCCAGAGCCAAATCCAGGCTCCTATCTGGAATCTGGAAAGCTGTCCAGCCCTGGCTCCATGTGACAGACGAGGGTCTGTGGTTCACACGTGCTCCCACTGCAGAGCAGTGCTGGTGTTCCAAGAACTGCCAAGGAATCCCAGCCAGAGGAATGATAAAGATTTTAACTTACAGGAAATGCTGCTATTAAATAATATTTAAGTCTTAATTATATTTTAAACCAGCCATTTTATAAAAAAAGAAGTTCTATTACAGTGCTTTTGTAGTTAAAGGTCTGTCAACATTTCCATTTTAAACCTTCATTTCTAGGGGGTTTATAATTTGGCCATAAAAATTCATTCTAGGCTGGAACTTGGCAAACAGGGGCTCAGCCTAGGAGCAATATTTTTTATTATCCAATTTGGTTTAAATTGGTTTGGCCGTTTTTAAGTTATAGGAGTGTAAAAAATAAACGTTTACTGGTTTCAGATGCCTTCTCAAGCTTATTATTATTCAAAATTAGCTTTCCCCTCCCCACCTCCAAAAAATACCTTCATCGAGAGGTGGGAGACATCGTTTCACTCTGCTGACAATACAGGAGTTACAGTTCAAATTAATTCCCTCCTTTTGCTGCCAACAACTAAAGAGTTCCTAGAGCCAACCCTACTTCCACATGGAGCCGTTCTGGCCCCAGCACTGGGAGGTTTGTGCAGCATCTGCCACTCTGTCCCGAGCTGCAGGTCCTGCAGCTGGACAGGCCTTCAGCTGAAATAAATAATTAACTCTGGAAACCTGAATTCCTGGGAAATAATGGAAGACCTTTAAGCGAGATGTTTCTCTGTAGAATTTTATATCAGCTGTGGCAGCTTCAAATAAAAGCTGCAGCTGTGAAGGAGCCAGGGTGTGCAGCGAGGAATTCCTCATCATGGAGCTTCACATTTTCCTTTGGTTTAAACAACAGAACAGAACCTGGTTTATGGCTCAGCTCCCCAACCCACCTGGGTGCCGTAGGGACACGGCTCCGACGTGCCTCTGCATGTTAAGTGCAGGCAAGGGGGAGCTGTGCCCCAGCACAGCAGAAAGGAGGGGTTTATTCTCACTCCATCGTTAAATTCCACGATTTTTCATGTTAACATTTGGCTGGTGATGGAGGGGATCAGCCCCAGCTCTTTCAGTCCGGCCCTGGGCGTGGTGTCCGGGTCACCTGGGGGGTCACAGCACCGTGGGGTCTGTGTCACCTGGGGGTCCCACATCTGAGATCAGTCCTATGCTGTCTGTGTCACCTGGGGATCCCAGCACAACGGTGTCTGTGTCACCTGGGGGTCTGTGTCACCTGGGGGTCCCAGCACCATGGTATCTGTGTCACCTGGGAGTCCCAGCACCGTGGTGTCTGTGTCACCTGGGGGTCTGTGTCACCTGGGGGTCCCACATCTGAGACCAGCACCACGATGTCTGTGTCACCTGGGGGTCCCAGCACTGTAGTGTCTGTGTCAGCTGGGGGCCCCAGCACCACAGTGTCTGTGTCACCTGGGGGCCCCAGCACCACGGTGTCTGTGTCACTCAGGAGTCCCTGCACTGACACCTGGTGTGGGTCATGCCCATAACCCCGTGATGGGCAGTTCCAAGTCCTGCCCTGGCTGCCACAGCCACCAGCCCCACCCAGCCCTGTGACACTGTCCCCCCAGATCCATAGAAGCTGCTCTCCTGGTTAATAAGGCTCAGATTTCCAAATGCTAAACCAGGGGCTGGTAGGAACCTGAATTCTTTAGGAACAACACCCTGTGCCTGTGTCCAAGGCCAGTCCCACTTCCCCTCCTGCCAGGGCAGGAACAGTTTCTGCTGGAGGCCAGGGTGCCACAACTCTGCTCAATAACCATTTACATTCCAGTCTGCTCCAACAGCCTGGAGCCCTTTGGGCTGCAGGTTTTAAAGATTCGATTTTAACTCCCTGAATTCCTTAGGCAGTTTGTCTGGCTTCCCTTCCTAAGCCTCAGGCAGAGCCCAAGGAGGCTGTTAAACCAAGGATCTCCAGGCCAAGCACATCCATGCCCTGCACTCCCATGGGCCAGGCTGGCAGCTGAGACATCCCTGGAGTCAAGGTGGCTCCTGGCACCTTCCACACCGGGAATGTTTTGCTTTAGGCCATAACTGGAAGGAGAGAAGGACAGTGCAAAGCAAACCTTTAGAGCCAAGGACAGATGCTCTGTTGGAAAGCAAAAGGGCACAGGCCTGTCCCCCCTCTTGCTTCTGGGCTCTCTCCACACCTGCCTGTCCTGCTTCCCTTTTCTCCTGCCTCTGTCCATCACAGGAGCTCATCTTGGATGGTCTGATCTGCTCCCAGCTGTCCCAGGGACAGGATTCATTTCCCCCCACTGGTGGAGCTGGTTGTTTCCTTTCAGTGGGATGAAGACAGACCAGGATGTATCACACACACAGCTGGAAATGCCACAGCTGGAAATCCCAGAGTGGCCAAGGCAGCTGGACTGGTGACAGGGAGAGCTTGGGAAGAGGAAGGGGCTGTTTTTTCCTCTCCACACCACATAAAAGGAATAATCCATATTCGTTTGGATTATACAAGCTCCAAAACACACCTCAGGCTCCGACCCACGTTCACCCAATCGCAGGAGCCATTTGGTGCCTCATATATTACTGGGCAATAGAGATTTAAGGGATAATGGTCATGGCAGCAGAGTATACAAAGCAATAAACTGCTTTTGAGGTTGGTTAAATGCCAAGTGATGCTGAGGCCTCGATGCCATAAACATTATTTGTATTATATGACAAGATAAGAGGATACAATAAACCACAAAGAAGAAAAATCATTTTCTGGCTGCGTGAAAAGTTCTTGGCTTGGCGTTTCCTGGACACTGCATGAGCAGCACCTCTGAGCACAGGTTTAGGGGGAATAAATTGGTAAATTAAGGGTGGGTTTAAAAAGCAAACGATTGTCTGAGGAAATGGCCTGGATTACTGGACCTCTGGAAAAAAGAGTGGAGTGATGATTTGTGTCACTTATAAAAGTGAAATGGCACGGAGGGAGGAGGCTGGGGCTGGGGAAAGTCTTGCTCCCAGTCAAATATATTCAATATTATGGCCTCTCCATTAGTCTGGGCAACAGGAGTGGACAAACAGTTTCATTAGTAAAGATACTCCTCCATGATGATGCCTTGTAAAGCCTCAAGCACCCACAGCTCCCAAGGCCTCTGAGATTGGAGCAGAAGGGATGTCCATCCCCATCCTGCATTTCAGTGCCAGCTCATGTGCCCCAGGCAGCTGCTGGGCCCCCAGGAGGGTTTGATGCAATTTTCCAAGGCAGGAGACAAAGCCAGACACAGAGCAACTTTCCTGTGGTTCCTGGTGCTGAAGCAGCAGCAGAACCCACCGAGCCCCAGACCTGTGCCCTGGGTGCTGTGAGGACCTGGATGAAGGTTCCATTCCCTTGCAGGGCTGGAGCTGTCCCACTGCACACACCTTGGGAACACCTTGGGAACACCTTCCAATCCAACAGCAACACCCACGTTCTCCTGAGCCCTGGGCTGTGCTGGAGCCTCTCACCATCCCAGTGCTTGGAAGGGGATTAGGAGATCTTTAATAGTGATTAGCAGCACACACCACCCCAGATTAATTTCACTGAACAGATTCAATGACCTGTGGCATCACTCTCTGCCTTCCACAGGCATTCCAGAGGCAGGGCCTTGCTCCAGCTCCCTCCCTGGCTCCGAGACAGGGGCACATCCCTGCTGGGGAGCAGTTCCACTCCCTCTGCACAGAGAGCTGGGGAAGGGGAAAATGTGCCACCTGTCCTGCTTGGGAAGGAACCAGACACACGACCTTGAGGAGAATCTTTTCTAACAGCAGCATCTGTGGCACATTCCGAGTCAGCTGTGCCACCAGGGCCACTCTGCCGGGCAGGCAGTGCCGGAAGGATCCCAAAATATCCCCCAGTGCAGCCCTGGCAACCCAAACATGTTTACAGCCCACTGTCCCCCCCGGGTGCAGTGACACAGGCACGGCCAGATCTGCTCGGCTATTTTGGGTGCCCATTCCCTCTTCCCCCTCCCTCCTCACTGCCCTGAACAGCTTTGGGGCCTTTTTTCTACATGGAAACAGGGAAGGAAAAGGAGGAAAAAGGGTGTGAGGCATAAGAGATGGGGCTGTACCAGCCACAGAGGGAACAAAGCAGCTGATGGTTCAAAGATGAACATAATTAATTTTTTTCCTTTACACTTAAAGGGGGGAATCACCACTGGCTTCAGAGTGTTCAGATCTGTTTGGCTCAGCTCTCCCCTCTCCTCTTCCCATGCCCAATGGACTGGGCATAGGATCAAAGGTGCAGAACTGAAAGGAACTGAGCATGGAGGGACATGGTGAGGATTCATCCCAAAAATGCTGACCCCGACAACCCAAGAGGCTCAACAGCCACTGACACCCTCCCATTCCAATGGCTTTTCCAAAGCAAAATGAGCCCCAAATTCTCAAGGAATCAGACAAAAAGGCTGAATCCTTGCAGGAAGTCTCTCTCCCCTCCAGAGCCTGGCTGGGTTTGGACTGGGAAACACCTCCCAGTACCACAGCCCTGCTTGGGCTTGCAGGTCATGCCTGGGTGAGGAAAACAGGATTATCTTCCCAAAGCTCAAAGCTCTGGATTGTACAGACCCTGCTGGGAAGGTCAAGACATTTTGGTGACAGATCACATGGAGCTGAATGTCCCTTTCAGTCCCCTGTGTTTGAAGACAAATGTCTCCATCCCCAGAAGTGAGGAAACAAACCAAGAGAGCTGCAACCCCATCTGACCTTTCAAAGGTTCCACATTAACCTGAGTCCACAAGGAGAAGCCATTCCCGATGGGATGATGCCCAGAGACTTGTCCAGGGTGAGGGTGCAGTGCCAGAAGGCAGCACAAGCTGCTGGGAGACCAGTGTGGCCCTGTCTCTGAGCCCTGTGACAGCTGCAGGCCCCAAATCCACAGTTATCCTGACTCCTCCAAGCTCCCAACTCATCCCAAAGATCCCCCTCTATTCTGTTGGCTCAGCTCAGCCAGAATGAGCTGATCTCTGATGGTGAGCACAGCTCTGGGGTCCCACCGTGCTCCTCCAGTGCTACTACTGTGTGTAAGTGGTGAGCAGGGTTTGTGAAGCTCCTGAACCCTGAGATCAGCTCAGCTGGTCAGAGACAGGTGTTAATAATGCCAGGATTGTGGGTTCAACCCCTGCAGGGGCCATTCACTGAAGGGCTGGACTTAAAAGATCCTTGTGGGGCCCTTCCAACTCAGAATATTCTGTGATTCTGTAAAAACCTTCAACATGGAGCTCCAGTGCAGGACAGAGGACAAAAAATGCAGGTAAGACACCAGGAGTTACAGAGACAGGCTCGGAGCTCCCTGGGTTTAGTGAAGGGATGACTGACCAGCCAGCAAACACCTCCCAAGACCTGGAATTCCACAGGGAGGATCTTCTGCCCAACAAACAAACATGAACTCCATCCCCAGCCCGGAAGCTGCAGCTGAACAGGTTCAGACTGGAAATAAGGCATCAGTTTTCCCTCCCAGCAAAAGCAATTAACTATCAGAGCAACTTAACCGAGGGCTGTGGTGAATTTTCCATCACTGGAAATATTTTACATCAAGCTTGGATCATCACATTTAATACCTGCTCTGGTTTGAACAGGCATTGAAGGACGTTCTAGGAAACTGTGCACGAGGTCAGGCTGGATCACCATGAATCATTCCAGTATGAATTACCCAGATTCCAACATTTCCATATTAACATGAAGAATTGTCAGAATTACCCATAAGCAGCAGGCTGGAACAGCCAAAGGAGGAAGCAACCACCTTTATGTGTCATTTGTGGGAGATTGTGGGAGATTAAATTTAAATACATTGTTGTTTGCCTTAATTGCTTGTTTGAATCCGATTTTAGGGCTGTATGATTGAAGTGCTCACACCATTAAGTGCTCAAACACAGCTAATACATTTTATAAATGACTTGCACAATTTCACAGGCAAAGAAGTTTCAGATAAAAAGCAGCCTACAAAAAAAAAAAAAAAAAAAAGGAGAAAGATCACCTGTAAATGGGTAGAGAAGGCTCTGGATGGGGCTTGTGCCAGAAGGACCAGAAAGCTGGAAAGCCTTAACTGTGTGTTTGCAAAGAGCCTCAGACCCCAGGAGTTACCAAACGAGGTTTTTGACCCATTTTTGTGCTATAAAAATAAACAGCATCACAGAACCCACATGGAGCCTCAGAGGACGTGCCCTGGGGATGCAGAATTATCTTTAATTTCAATTGAGAGACCCACAGGAGGCATTAAGGGACTAAATAAATTGAAGAACTGGGGACACACACACACACAGGGGGATACCCTGGGATGGGTTATCAACTTCCAAACCCATCTCATCCCAGTTTGGCAACCCAAGTCCCAGCTGCTCCAGCCAGGAAACCAGAGCGAGCACATCACTTAATATCTAATTCAAAGCCACGTTTCCACCCCCTCCTTCCCCTACAAAAGCCATTCTGAGGTTCTGATGCTTCAGAACAGACAAACACGGATCTCACTGCACTTCCACAGGAGCTCCAGCTTCCAAGAGCTCCCATTAAATCAGCTCCAGCAGGAATTGTGTGATCCCCCTGTTTCTTCCACAGCCTGTGAGCTCCACGTGCCAGAGAAGACCCCAAGCTCAGCTTTGGGACAGAATCAGTTTCACTGCAAACCCCAGGAAAATGGGATAAGAAGGTGCCCTCCCAGGCAGGTGATTGGAAGGGGATGGACCTTGTTCAGATTCCTCATCCTGGGAAAGGCAGCAACAGCTCCAGGGAGGAGAAATTCACAATAGGATGGCAAGAAATGCCACACCAAAATAGCCACGGGCAGTTTGGGGCCCACCTACCACAGACCATCACCTGTCACATTCCCAGCTGCTCCACAGGACGGCTCTGGAGCCACCTCAGCACCCCAGGGGGAGCAGGTCTGTCCCTTGGGAGAGGAGCAGCAGAGCTCCCAGAAGGTCTGTCCCTTGGGAGAGGAGCAGCAGAGCTCCCAGCAGGTCTGTCCCTTGGGAGAGGAGCAGCAGAGCTCCCAGCAGGTCTGCCCCTTGGGAGGGGAGCAGCAGAGCTCTCAGCAAGTCTATCCCTTGGGAGAGGAACAGCAGAGCTCCCAGCAGGTCTGTCCTATGGGAGAGGAACAGCAGAGCTCCCAGCAGGTCTGTCCTATGGGAGAGGAGCAGCAGAGCTCCCAGCAGGTCTGTCCTATGGGAGAGGAGCAGCAGAGCTCCCAGGAGCACTCCCAAGGGCTCAGTGAGTTCCCTCAGGCTCCTGGCACTCCCCAGCAGCACAACAAGGAGCCCCACACGCAGGGAGGTTGCGCTGCTCGTAACGGGGATTTACACACTGCAAAGCCTGCGCTCTGAGCTCCTCCAGATCACGTAAAGCAGCAGCTCTGAGTGCTTTGGCTCTGTGATAAAACAGCCACTGTGATTGATAAAACAGCTGCTGTGATTGATAAAACAGCCACTGTGATCAATAAATCAGCCCCTGTGATCCCCTCCTGGCGCTCACCCCCCGCCCCGCCGGCCGTACCTGTCCGCAGCCCGGCGCTCCGCACACGAAGGGCCGGTCGTCGCCCATATCTCACACTGCCGAGCTGAGCTGGGGAGAGCAGAGAAGGGAAATTGTTAAATAAGCTCCAAAAATCACAAATACCCAGAGCAGAAGCTGCTCTTTGCAGGGCTGTCATTAATCAGTGCTGTGTGTGCAGGGAGGGAGAGTCTGTGCACTGGACACAGCCTGGGGACAGGAATTAATTCAAGCCGAGTTTAAGACTTGGGAGATGGTTTTTCATGGGACAGGGCAGGTCTGGAAAGGTGTGGGAGCTTCCTCCCACCAAGGGCCAGAGGATCAAGGGACCTTCTGCAGCTCAGTGTCACCTCCTGCAAGATGGGGACAATGCTCACTCCTTGTGAAAGACCACCCAGTGCAGCAGAGACCCCACAGACCCTCTCTTAGTATTTACAGGATCATGGAATTGTGGAATATCTTGGGCTGGAAGGAACCACAAGGATTAGAGTCCAGCTCCTGGCCCTGCACAGGACAAGCCCAAGAATCCCCCTCGCACAGACACATGGAATGATGGAATATCCTGGACTGGAAAGAACCCACAAGGATCATCCAGTCCAGCTCCTGGCCCTGCACAGGACAAGCCCAAGAATCCCCCATACACAGACACATGAGGAAAGACAGTGACAATCTCCAGGAAAACAAAGTGCAGGCAAGCAGCGATCAAATAAATCCAAGTCCTCTCTCTACCAGTTATATTTTCAATGGGAGAGAACTAAAATTTGTCATTTAATTAATTAAGGGATTATAGGAGTGGTGCTCTGTTTTACAAGGCAATAATCTGGCTCCCCAGTGGGTAAACTACAAGGCTGATGGCAGGGGTAGTTTATCACGGATTACAGCCAAGGATAACAAAACACTCAGCCCTATTATGCTACAAGTGAAGCTATTCTTATTAATAAAAAATAAGAGTAAATAAAGTAACACCCCCCCCCTCTCAAATTCAAGAAATAACAGTTCCCTCTACCCACTGGTATTTTTATAGGAGGATTTTAAAAAGCTGTAATAAAGCAAATGCTCTCTCTTCGGGGGGTTGCTGTGGGAACACACTTGGGCTGCTTGTGTTGCTTCCAGCATCTCCTGCTCCAAGTTGGGCACTTGGCTCTGCTGGGGAAGGACTCAGAGCACAGCCATGGGCTCTGCACTTCCAGCCCTGAGCACCCGCACCAGGGTGGGGAGGGAGGGTTGGTATTTTTAGGAGCTCTGTGAGAAAGTGCTCCAAGAATGTGGCTTAGCAGCAAAGGGAGAGCATGTGCTGCCCAAACAGACCCTTCTGCTCCCAGTGAAAAGGCACAGGAATCAATTACTGCTTAATATGAAAAAAAAAAGGGTTATTTTTCTATTGCTGGAGCAGCAACCAGCCAAATGGACTGGAGGGGGTGAATTCCCTCCCCTCGGCCCCAGCAGCAACAACCAAAGTGTGATGAGAGAGGAGCTGCCAGCTCTTCTCCCACAAAAACAGGAGAGAGACACATCCACAGCACTGGGCTGCATCTGGATTTATTAAGCCAAACTCCAGGGTCTGTGCCAACAGGACTCAGAAAGGATAAATGTCCCTGTCACAAATGGAATGGGCTGGCAGCCAAACCACTGCCCTGCCCAGCCCAGCACAGGGATAACAAAGGCAAGCAAAGGGCCCAGGAGCATCCAACCACCTCAGCAGCTCTCTGAGAAGCCCCCAGAAGTGACAGGGGGCTGGCAGAGCTGGAGGTGGCCTGGCAGGGACAGCAGCACCTTCAGCAGAAAGGGCAAACCCTGCCCAAGGCGAGCCTTGAGGTGACACCCAAACGAGTCTGAGCGGGGACACCTCCCAGACAGGACTCTCCATATCCCCCTTCTGAACTCCTACCAAAGCTCCAAACTGGGAACTTGAGAATCCAAACTGCTGACTCGCTGCTAAAGCAACAGGGATCCCCTCTCTGTCCACAGCCACCTGACTCTCCTCCCAGAGGAATCTCCCTGGGGCCCAGAGCAGCTGCCTCTCACACATCTGCTGTGTCCCAACAGGGGACACACGAGCCGCTGCTCTGACCCGTTCCAAAGGCTCAGAGAAGCTCAGCCTTCCTCGGGAAGTCTGAACATGCCTAAGGAGTCTCTGGCAGGGAGGGATGAAGAGGACAAACCTTCCTGTGACACCAAACCACTGTGCCAATCAACTCCCTGGCATTGCAAAGAGAAGGATGAAAGGGATTGAGCATCAGGTCACCTGCACTTGAGGTCCAGACCTGCTGCACCAGAATCCTGAAGCTATTGCACCTGAACCCCAGAGATACCACACCTGATCCCCAGAGATATCACACCTGAACCCCAGAGATATCACACCTGAACCCCAGAGATATTGCACCTGAACCCCAGAGATATCACACCTGAACCCCAGAGCTACTGTACCTGAACCCCAGACCTATCACACCTGAACCCCTGGCCCAGGACAGCCACGTGTCCATCTGGATGCAAAGCTGGACCATGCAGAGCCTGAAACCCCCCCTGGAGCCCTCGGGGCCAGGGATGCTGCAGAACTGCTCCAGGGAGGCACCAGCTCCAACAGTCTGGTCTCAATTAATCACTCAGAGGTTCCCTGCCAGTGCAGCACCCGAGTTCAGAGCTGTGGCACTGGGGCAGCATCACAGTCACCCAGCACTGAAGGGCAGCTGTGATGCCCTTCGCTGCCAGAGCCAGGCTGGTGCTGGAAGTGTCTCAGAGTCTTTAAATCACCCTCCTACATTAAACTGGGCTGTGTGGGATGAGGCTGAGGATGTTTTTATTCCATCAGCAAACAGATCTTAGTGTTAAACACGAGCAGGGAGATGCTGATTTCACAGGGCAGCCAAGCTGGGCTTTTTTAATTAACACAGGTCAGAGATGTGTCCTCAGTGCCAGCACAGAGAACTGTGGGGTCTCTGCCTCATATTTGTGCTTCCAGAAAACCTCCTTGAGAAATTAAAGACCAGAATCAGCTGCCACTCCCAGGGCTCTGACAGCACAGAAACAGAGAGCAGATAAACCATCCCAAAAAGCTGATGGTACATCAGGACAGGCAGCTTTGGAAGAAAAACAAACCCTGGGTCAACACACTGCAAAAGCCTCAGTTTCCTTGAGCTTGCAAAGTGTCAGGAGGATTTGCTCATTCCTTAAAGCAAGATTTAGCTGCTCATTCACTGCAGAATATGACTGGTATGTACATACATGTGCTCAGATTTATGTCACATTTAGTCAGGATAAATTGCTTCAATAAATTCTGTCCTTAAGAAGAGGCAGAATAAGGAGCTGATTGGATACTGGGAGCACATTCCCATCCCTCTTCTGGCAGCCCTGGGACAGTATTTCACTGTTTTGATGATTTTTAGCATGTTGGACACAGAGAGGGGAGGAAGAAATGCAGATTACTGAGCGCTCCAGAGCTCAGCCAGACACACCTGAGAGGCATTTTCACCCAAACCAGACTGTGCACCCCTCAAATCCCCCAGGACAAGGCCACCCCTCATGTCCCCAGGACACAGCCACCCCTCATGTCCCCAGGACAAGGCCACCCCTCATGTCCCCAGGACAAGGTCACCCCTCATGTCCCCAGGACACAGCCACCCCTCATGTCCCCAGGACAAGGCCACCCCTCACATGTCCCCAGGACACAGCCACCCCTCACATGTCCCCAGGACACAGCCACCCCTCATGTCCCCAGGACACAGCCACCCCTCATGTCCCCCCAGCTCTGCTGCCCAGGGTGTCAGCACTGCCAGGGCAGCAAGGGCTCTTCCTGAAGGGAATGTCATTCCTGATTTCTGGGGACAGCTCCTCTTCCTGCTTCTTGCCCTGAGATAAAGGAGGACACTGTGTGGGGAGGCTGAACCAACACTGAGGGCTCCTCTTCTCAAACAGGGGCTCTGCAAGTGCTTTGCTGTTATTCTTCCCCATGAATCTCCCTTAAACAAGGGAGTGCAGATGAGTTGCTGGGATGGGAAGCAGAAGGGGGTCAGCCCAGAACCTTCCAGCTGAGGGTTATTTCAGCAGGCAGCTCCCTGGCTCACAGTCCAGCAGGAACATTCTGCCTTTGCCCACCATTATGCTGAGTTTCCCAGTCACCCCTTTCCCTCACCACCATCCCAATCCCATGCTGGGATCAGGACAATCCCAGGTCCTGGATAAGGACATTAAGTGGCAGGAGCATCAATCACTAACAAAAGGTGTAACATGAACCTTGGCCATGAACCACTGCCCAGGGCTGAAGATCTGGACAGGCTGCAAGTGATGCCCAAGTGATGCCCAAGTGACAGGATGGTGTTGTCACCTCTCAAATTAAAATATGTATTTTACCCACCTAAACAGGCTCTCAGGGCAGGAGCTGGAGGGGGAGAGGCTGCAGGTACCTGATGAAAGCCAGAACCTTCCCTTCCTTCCCCTCTGTTGCCCATCAGAGCCTCTACTCATCACGACTCACCCAGCTGGGACCCTGGGCTGGGATGAGCTGGTTTTGTTCACCTCAATAACCACAATTCCCACTTATTTCAAAGTTTAATCCTTCCTGCAGACACCGAAGCCAGCCCAGATGCTGCTGTCCCCACGGTACATCACTCCATAAACCCAAGTGGTCCCAAAGCATGTTAACTAACTCATTAAGAGAAAACAGAGCCTGTTATCCTGGTCTAGACAGACACCAGGGGGGAATATCTGAAGTCCCTTAAAAGGAATTAGACGTATTACATGCATCAACAACAGCAATCAAAGACCAGCCTTCCTGAACAGCACATCCCCCAGGACATGTGCTGGCACCTCATGGAACCCATTTGAAAAACTTCAATTTGGAAACAGCTCAGAAGAGCCAGGAGAAGCAGGATGATGTTTCCAAAGCCCGTTTGGCACTTATGGAGCTTTTCCTCCAAGATGCTCCATATCCTTTAACTGCACTGCCTGAGCTTTAGAGAGGAGCGTGTGCCCCTGGCTCTGAGTGGCTCTCAGTGACACAGAAAGGGACACCAAGATCTGTAATTGTGTTTAGCTTTGTCACCCACAGCTGTTTCACACCCGTTATCACAACCACCCCCCCACCTGGGCACTCGTGTGGGTCAAGATTGGGTTGTGTGTTGGTGAAGCTTCCCCAGACCTGTTCCAGCTGAATTCCCACAAGGAGCTGAGGCTGGAAGCACCTCAAGCCAGGATTTGTACACCTGAGTCACGTCTCTGCTGCCAAAGTCAGGAGTGATGGCCCCTCATCCCCTCCAAGGACGCTGCAGGGTTTCTCACACTCCTCTCTCCAGCTGCCTCCAGTGGTGTCCCAGCCTTGCACCCTCAGCTCCCACCAACTGAAAACCACCTGGGTTTCTGTATCACCCCCAAAAAAACCCAACAAAACAAACCCTTTTCCTTAAACCTCAGAGTGAAGACAGAAGAAGCTTCTCTGTCGTTCACTCTGCTGAATGCTGGGGATGGAGCTGGGCTGAAAAATGCTCTAAAAATAAGGCTCTATTGTTGTCCTTGCACGTGACTTGTCACTGCAGGAATGTTCGTGCCCAACACTTGCATTTGGGCCTTGCAGGACAAGCTGAAATGCTCCAGATCCCAACACAGGCATAGACAAACAGTTCTCTGTTCAGTTCCCCAGCATGGATCCCTCCCAGTACAGATCCCTCTCCAGAATGGATCCCTTCCAGTACAGATCCCTCTCCAGAATGGATCCCTCCCAGAATGGATCCCTCCCCAGCGTGGATTCCACCCAATACAGATCCCTCCCAGTTCAGATCATTCCCCAGCATGGAT
>JAJPCS010000322.1:88078-100702 GCA_021164005.1 Willisornis vidua nigrigula | reverse complement strand
GACCCTCCCGGAGCCCCCGGACTCCCCCTCGAACCCCCCGGAACCCCCCCGGAGCCCCCGCGGGCGCCGATGGCTTTAATGTCCCCGTAATGGCTTTGACCTTGGATTGATGGAGGGAGAGGCGAGGCCGCCGCGGCGTGACGGGGGCGCGGGGGAAAGTGCGGGAGAGAGGGGGGAAAGTGCGGGGAAGGTGCGGGGAGAGAGCGGGGAGAGAGCGGGGAAGGTGCGGGGAGAGAGCGGGGAAGGTGCGGGGACAGAGCGGGGAGAGAGCGGGGAAGGTGCGGGGAGAGAGCGGGGAAGGTGCGGAGAGAGAGCGGAGAGAGAGCGGGGAGGGAGTGGGGAAGGTGCGGGGAAGGTGCGGGGGTCTCGCTTTCCAGGGGGGTTGGAGCGTGGTGGGGTTTGGGAAACTGAGGCACGAGTGGGGAACGAACGGCGGGAGCGGTGCCAGTTCGGGGGTGGCAGTGGCGGTGCGGGGTGTCTTGGGGACTTCAAGGCGGGGACACGCAGCGCGGGTGCGTGTGCGGGGTGGGGGTTACCGCGGAGCGGGGTCTGCTGGTGGCCCACCGGCCCCACTCGCGCTCCCTGCCCGCCCCTGTGCCAGTCCCGGTGCCAGTCCCGGTGCCGGATCTGGCGCAGTCGCCGCCCGCGCTGCATCTCAATGAGGGAGCGTCGGGAGTGCAGTGACCCCGCGGACACCCCGGAGAGGGGCTGCGGTGACACGGGGACGGGACGGGGACAGCGCCAGGTGCCTCCCGCCGCCCCCGCGCCCCGGCGGAGCCCCCCGGAGGGTGTTTCGGGGGTCTCGGGGGGATAACTCTCCGCACCAGGGGAAGGAAACAGAATCACACTCCCCCTGCGTCCCCCGGGGCCACGGCGCGGGTGACATCCCGACACGGGGACCAGCCGGTGTCCCCAGGTGGCACCGAGACAGCAGGACACTGTGGGTGCAGAGCACACCCACGGCCCCCCCCCCGTGCCTGCACTCCCACCCCTCGGGTGCTCCCACCTCCTGCATCCTCGGGGGGCTTCCCTCACCCACGTTGGCACCACGGGGCACTGTCAGCTCCGGGTTGGCTGCAGAGACCCCGGGGGTGGCCACTGGGACCCCCAGGGTGGCGGCCGAGCCCCTCGAGGAGGGGACAGTGCCCGCGGCCGCGGTGCCACCGCGCGCCCACGCGTGAAATACAGCTCGTAAATCGCTGCCCTGTTGTGTCTCACGGCTTAATTAGAACACGGAGCGACATGATTCAGCCGAGGGGATGGCGTCATGGGAGGCAGGAAAATGGAGGGAATCAGCGGCTGGTGAGCCAGGCAGGGAGAAAAACCTGCCTTTGGGGGGAAATTCAGGGGGGGTTTGCCCTTGTGATGCCAGTGAAGGGTCGGGATGCGCCAAATTTATCCGTGGGGATTTGGGATGTCAAACAAATCACGCTGCAAAAACACCTTTACCCCCCCCCCCCCCCCCCCCCCCCACTGCCACCATGCCCTCTCATCCCGGGAATGGGGGCTTTGCAGAGACCTTTCAGGGTGGGAGAGGTGCCCACCCACCCCCCAGCACTGGGAATGGAGGTGGCTGAGCCCCCCCAGCTCCCCTGGCCACGGCCACGCTCTGCTCCGCTCTGCCTGCCTTGGAGGGGGATTTTCTTCTCTATTTTTTTCTTTTTTAACACGCTCTTTTATGACAAACTTTACTTTACGTTTGACATTTAAAAGCTGATCAGATCTTCCCTCCAGGACAGGGGAAATGGAGATATTTATTGGGGTCTCGGCGATGCTGGAGGAGCTGCGAGATTTACTCCGACAGCGCGGCAGGATTATGGATCTCGTCTGTCCGGTCGGGACGCCAGGGCTGGGCTGTGCCATGGGCAGGGGACAGCAATTTATGGGGGGCTCAGGGCCCGTTTTAGTCCCCCTGAGAAGGGTTGGCAGGAAGGGAATGACAGCCTGGATGAGCTGATGGGGTTCTCTGGCAGCAGGTGTGAGGCTGAACTGCCTGTGCCACTCTTGGGGGGTTTTGGTGTTGAGAGCAGGAGGTTTGGGGGTTTTGTGAAGCCCCCAGACACCCACTGGCTGCTGTCCTGCCTCCCTGCCCAACTCCTGCCTCTCCTGCCCGGGGCCATGCCTTGGTGTGGGGACAGAATCTGGGACATGGGGACACATCCAGGGGTGGGGATGGTCTCCTGCACCTGGGACACGACTTGGGAACCGTATCTTGGACTTTGGGTGGTCTCTCAGGCTGGAGACCAAGTCCCGGCTGGATCGGTGTCTTGGGATGGTGACTCGGAGCTGGAGACACGTCTGGGGTGAAGGGACAGTGACTTGGACATGGGGATGTTGGCTTGGCTTGGGGTGGGGACGGTGCCCCAGGCTCGGAACAGTCTCGGCCCTGGGTCGGTGTCTCAGGGTTGGGACACACAGCAGGGAGGGACATTCCTCACAACAGGGACAATGTCCCACCCCTGGGGACACACCAGGCCCGGCCCAGGTGTCCCCGACTCTTTGGGGACACACGAGGATGAGACCTCACAGCAAGTGTGTGAATGTACAACATCTGTGTGCACATACAACACGTGTGTGCACATACAACACGTGTGTGCACATACAACATGTACAAACATGTGACTGTGCATGTACCAACATGTGACTGTTGCACGTGCATCTCCAACATGTTTGCATGTACTGACACACGTGTGTGCACACACTCCCAGGTGAGTGTGCATGTGTGGAGAGGAGCAGGTTACACGTGTGTTCACACCTGCATGTGCACACACACGGTGCTGCTCTCACGTCTCCCTTTGCCATTTACAATCCTTTCTCCTACTCCAAACCCAAACCTGGCATTTCTTCCCCCAGATTGTGTCCCTTATTTTTGGGAGGGAGCAGAGACCTGGGCACCTCCTGACTGTGCTGCCCTGGCAGTGGGGGCACACAGGGGGCACAGGGGGCACAGGGGGGCACAGGTGGCACACGGGGGCACGGGGGGCACAGGAGAGCGGGGGCTCAGCTCTCTCCCCCTCCCCTGCACTGCACCACGATGCTACAGAAAATCAAATCCCTGCAGTGGCGAGCAGGGAAACATAAAAAAAAATGGGAATTAAAGCTCAGAGCGAGGCAGAGGGAGAGCGGGAAAGGTCACCTGCTCCGAGCAAAGCCATTTGGGGACAAATGGGGTCCTCGTTGTCACCCCTTTTCCCACCCCCCCCCCCCCCGCACCTCCCCCCCCCCCCCCAAATCCCACCTTTCACAATCCCCCTCCGGTGCCCAGCCCGGGGTTGGGGGGCAGCGGGTGCCCCCCAGGGCCCCCAATTACCGCAATCACAGAGCTGTGATTTATGGGCACAACCCGCTCCCCCCAACCACGAACCTGCAACAAAAGACCCCGTGGAGGGGGGAGAACAAACCCGACCTCTTTTCTCCCAATATTTTCCGCTGTTCCTTTGTTCTCCTGCCGCAGGGACGGCAGCGCCCGCGGCCAAGGCTCTGTCTCTTCCCATCGGTTTAGTGTTCCCCTTTCCTGAAGGGTTTCCAGCTAACCCGGGGTAGGTTTTGTCCCCGTTGCCACCCTCTGCATCCCCATCGCCGGCAGAGGAGAGGACATGGGGTGGATGAATCCAGGGGTGGAGGGTGAGACATGGCATAGGGTTGGTGTTGTGGAGAGCAGTGGGGTGGGTGGTGGGTCACGGGCTGGGAGAGCGGGGGAAGGGATGGGATGGAGCGGGGCAGGATGGGGTGGGAAGCAGCGCTCCAGGATGGGAAGGGGGTCCACAGGCCAGTGCAGGGGCCATGGGATGCTGATGGGGCACGGGATGGGGCACGGGCACCAGTGGGTGCCCCTCGGGGAAGCGACACAGTTTGGGACCCAGAGCACCCAGGGGGATCTCAGGTGGCACCCACGGACCCGGCGCGGGGCAGAACCGACGTTCCGACCCCTGCCCGAGCTGGGGTAAGTTCCCGAAATGGGGACGGGGGAGGTGGATCCAGCAATTCCCATTTTCGGGACAATTGCTCCACCCTCAGGGCTGGCCCAGGAGCGCAGGAACCCTGGGACCAACCCCCTCCCACTCCCCCCGGGACCTGCCACCCACCCGTGGCGGCCCAAGAGCTCGGCGGGGCTCCCCACATGCCACCAGCGCCCCCAAACCCCGGAGACCCCCGGGCACAGCTCAGCCCTCCCTGCAGAAGGTCTGGACGGGGGAAAAGAGCTCAGGTTTGGGGCGGGGGGTGCAGGGGCTGCGTGGGTCTGACCCTCTGCTGCTGTCACCCCCAGGTCCGTATTGCAGTACCCCAAAGCCAGGGCAGAGGCTTTGCCCCCCATGGCAGGATTTTGGGGGGGCAGCGAGTCCTGGGGTCCCACGGCCACCCCGGCACTGCCTCTGAAAGCCGCCAGTGCTCAGGGCGAGCTGGGAAATGGGATTCGTTCCACCAGCCTCGGCGACAAAAGGAGCGAAAAAGAGCCGCCAAAGCCGCTGGAAAATGAATATTTAAAAGAGAAGGAAACCCATTAAACCGGCTTCATTTTTATTCCCATTACAGCCCATTAAATCAGCGCCGGGGCAGGCAGAGGCAGTGCCTGTGGGAGGGGAGGAGTGGGACAGGTCTGCACTGGAGGGGAAGGGGTAGATTCACCCCCCAGCTCTGCCCTGAGGGGACCTGTGGCACCGCTGCCCCCCTCGGGCCTCAGTTTCTCCATGTGCAACCCCAACTTTCTCCACCTCTCCCTGTTTTCCCACCCCGAGGGGAAAATCAGGTGTAGGGTAGTGGAGGTGAAGCTGCCTCAGGGTCAGGGTGGGGCTGGAAGTGGTTTCCAAAATCCCCGACGTGGCCCCGAACCCAAAGCCTATTCCACTGGAGCTCCCCGAGCTCTGCCACTGCTTTGTGGGGCTGAACAGCAGGATTTGGGTAACGCAAGTCATGAAGGATCCAAGCTGCAAAACGGCCAGGGAGACCCATTTGGGGTAAAACTGCTGAAAATAGGGATACCCACGCTGCTGCCTCGCCCTTCTGGGCGGGAATGCCCCCTGGAGGGGTTTATCCTCGTGGGATGCTGGAGGGTTCCCTTCGCTGCCAACCCCCATTTCTGATCCCTGTGGTGAGGGACACCCAAGGTCACGGTTGTGTTGGTGCTCACTGAGTGTTTGGGGCTGCCCTTGGGTCCCTGTTCGTCCCCTCCGGGGTGTCCTGCCCATCCCCACCATCCACCCACCCTGTGGGGACCACGGGGACCACTTTCCAGCTGAACGGCCCTGCCACTTCGGCCAGGGATGCTCGGAAAGTTGAAGAGCAGCCGAGGGAAGGTTTCCATGGCAACGGCCAAAAAAACCCGTCTCGGCTCCTCCATTTGGGGTAACGGCTCCATTTGTATGCAGGAGCAGGAGCTCGGAGAGTGGAGCAGAAAATCTAAACGGCAAAGGAGCGTCGGGATTATGCGGGAGGTGGGAATGTGGCTGCGGCTGTTCCGAGCCGTCCCCGCGGGGAGGACAAGGGCGGGGACAAGGACAGGGACAAGGGTGGGGACAAGGATGGGGACAGGACAGGGATGGAGACAGAGGTGGGATGGGGAGAGGACAGAGATGGGGACGGGATGGGGATGGGATGGGATGGAGATGGGATGGGATGGAGATGGGATGGGATGGAGATGGAGATGGGAATGGCAAACGAGACAGAATGAGGACAGAGATGGAGGCAGGATGGGGAATGGACAGGATGGGGATGGGAACGAGAATGGGGATGGAAACGGGAATGGGGATGGGAACGGGGATGTGACAGAGATGGGGACAGGATGGGGATGGGATGGGGATGGGAATGGCAATGGAGACAGAATGGGGACAGAGATGGAGGCGGGATGGGAATGGGAATGGGAATGGGAATGGGAATGGGAATGGGAATGGGGATGGGGATGGGGATGGGGATGGGGATGGGGATGGGGATGGGATGGGAATGGGGACAGGATAGGGATGGGAACAGAGATGTGACAGAGATGGGGACAGGATGGGGATGGGGATGGGATTGGAACACGATGGGACAAGATGGGGACAGAATGGGGAAAGGGATGGGGACAGAGATGCGGATGAGAAGGGGATGGGATTGGAACAGGATGGGGGCAGGATTGGGATGGGGAATGGGGTGGGGACACAGATGTGGACAGGATGGGGATGGGGACAGAGAAAGGGACAAAATGGGGATGGGGGCAAGGATGGGAACAGGATGAGGATGGAGAAAGTGCAGAGGTGTGACAGGTTGAGATACTGTGGCCAGGCTGGTGGAGGCCAAGGTGAAGAAGAGGAAGGCCAGGGAGGAAGGGGATACCCAAGGAGAGAGAAATCCATCCTCCCTTCCTTCCTTCCTTCCTCCCTCCCTTCCTGCCTGTCTCCCTCTGTCATTTCTATCCATCTTAAAAAATCCCCATTGCAATTGGCTTTACCTTCCTCAGCATGGAAAAATCAGCAAAAATCCCAAATATTCACCCCACAGTGTGTTTTCTCAGGCCTTTTTCTATTTTACTGGTATTTCTGCTCCTCACAGCGAGAGGAGGTGCAGCCTTTGCCGGTGGGAGCGGTTGGAGGTTGGCTCTGTCCCTCTAATACATCATTTTTATTTCCTGTTGTAACTGACAAATTGTTCCGTATTTTATATCGGATCCCTCCAGGCAAAGGGGCTGCAGGATGTGCTTTTTCTTTTTTTTTTTTTTTTTTTGGTATTACCTAAAAAAAAAAAAAAGAGTTGTAAAATCAAATAATAAAATAAAATAAAAAAAAAAAAGTAAAAATAGTCCAAAAGCAGAGCCGTGGTGTTAATGAGCACCGCAGAGAGGCTCCATAAACCCCAGCAAGGCTGCAGGGATGGACGAGGAGGTGGATAAAAACCCACCAAGCAGAATTTCCCCCCCCCTCCAAAACCTTTTAGTGCCTCCAAAAATCCTGGGGAAAATTTTTTGCTCACCTCTCTGTGCCCAAACCCACCCAAACCCCCATTTACTTCCCCATAAAGCAGCTTCACTGCAGCAGCATCTCAGCTGGCAAAGGTAAAAAAAAAAACCTTCGGAAAAAAAATTGATTTTATTATTTTTTTTCCATGTAAAGCTTGGATTATTCTCCTTAAAACCCTCTTTCCATCGGGATTTTAATTGTCTTTGAAAAGGTCACGCGACGCTTCTTCCCGCAGGTTTCATTTTGCTTCATTTATTTGCCCCGGGAGGAACCACTGTTGGCTCAGTCCACTTGGAAATCTGCTGTTTTGTGGAAAATCATGTTAATAAAATTAAAAAAGTGAAAAAAAAAATCTTTTTTTTCCTGTTCTTTCTTTTTTTTCCTGCTGAAATCCCCCTGTGGCTCTGGCTGTGCGTTGCTGCCGAGGGCTGGTTGGCTCTGGGCTCCCTGCAATGCTCCATATATTTTTTCCCCTATATCCATGTTTTTTCCCCCATTTTATGAGACCACGTGGGGTCTTATGCACCTGATTTAATTGCTGGGGGAGTAATCAAAGCCTAAACCCCTCCCCATCCCTCCAGTGCCAACCTCGGACACATGGACAGATGGACAGATGGACAGCCCTTCCTTTTCCCTTCCCTCTGGTCACGAGTGACCCCCAAATCCCAGGGAATTGCCCCATTTTCCATTCTGGGCTTTTTTTGGGGTGATTCCCACCTTTGGCTCAGCCACCACACGCTGGGCTGTGAAACTTCCCCCTTTTGGGGGTGGGAGGTGGCAAGAAGGAGCATCTTGGTGGCCACTGCTCTGCTTTCAGTAGCCTTGCAGAGAGACTCCCATATCCAAGATCCACCAAGATCCTTGGGAGTGTTTTTGGGTGGAAAACCACCATTGTCCAGCCTGAGGAGCCAATTCCCACTTCCCAAAGCCCCGTGACTGGGAGACACTCCACCTTGCTGCAGGTCTTGGGGGGCTTTTCCCCTCCCTTTTGCCAAGTCCACCTTGCAAATCTCCTTCTTTTTATGGGTTATTCGATCCATTTCTGGCTTGTTTATAAATATCCCTGTCTATAAATAGCTGTGCAGGGAGAACGGGGCCCTTAGCCCAGGGCTCTTCCATCAGGCCAGGGAGCTGCAGATAAATAAATTCAAGTAGGAAACGAGATGCACCTCTCCAGTGGGACGATGGCATCGTGGCAAACACAGATTCACCAGGAAAAGAGGAGTCTTGTTTAGGATAACGTGGTGGGAAATGTCATCGTTCCACTGGGGATGCCGATGGAGAAGGGAAGGGACAGTGGCCACGCGTGGTGGCAGCGGCAGAGGGAGGTCCCTGTTTTCCCCAGGGCTGCTCCAGGGTGGCCTGTCTAGGTCAAAAAAGCAATTAAATGGTTGCATTGAGGGGAAAAAAGCAATTAATAATGAAATGCAATGTGTGGAGCAGTGTGGATATGGACGCAGGGACCCCACAGTGGAGGAGAAACAGCCCCATGTCCCCCTCCAGGCACCCCAAAAGGGGCTGTCAGCAGAATTAAAGCCCCTTTTCCAGCCAGGCATCCCCTCCCCGGGCAGAAGCCCCTTCCCTGGGCGAAGCCTCTCCCCAGAGCTTTGTTTCTTGAGAGGGGAAATACCGATGAAAAGGGTCAGAGCCAGAACGCTGAAAATTTGGGGGTGTCAAAGGCTGTGCAGGAGCCTCCAGAGTTCCAGCAGCGTTTTTGCAACTCAGCTTTTTGCACAAGGTTTGGGGCTGGGGCAGAGGGGGGTGTTGGGGGCACAAATCCAGCTCTCCGCGATGGTGATGATGAGGCTCGGGGGCTGCAGCCCCTTCCCAGCCCCGAGCGCTCCCGGGGGCACCAGTGGATGCCAGTCCGGACCAGGGCAGGGTTGTGGCGTCCCTGGGGTGCCCCCGCTCCCCCCGCTCCCCCTCCCACCTCCTGCTGCAGAGCCTTTCCTAACACTTTCCGCGAGGATTCTTGCTCATCCCTTGCCAAAATCCAACGGAATTCGACCAGTTCTCAACCACGGTAATAGCGGGAGGAAAAACTCTAAATTATCCTGAATGAGGCAGCTGGGAAAAGAGCAGACACGGCAGCGACGTCCTCTGCAGAGGGAGGAGCACAACCCTGTGTTAGGCACTAGAGAAGCCAAGCAGGAGGCAACGAGCCCCAGCAAGGCAATCCCAGGGGATGGGATGTTGCAGCCTGGCCAAATCCTGCCTCAGGCTCTTTGCAAAGAGCCAAATCCTGCCCAGTCCTGTTTCCAGGCGCTGCCGGACCTTGTCGTTTTGGGTGGAGAAAAGACAAGAAAGGGGGTGGGAGGAAATAAAAATTAAAAAGATTGAAATCGCTCTGTCGGTCTCTGTGCTGACTGTGAAAAAAAAAAGAAAGAGAGAGGGAAAAAAATCCAACTAATTATATTTTATTTGCTGATCCAAAGGAAAACGAGCGGCTGCAGGCGAGGAGGGAGCGGGTTTGGGAGGGCGCTCGGTGGAACTGGCGGCGGGGGAGGGTTTGCACAACCCGCGAGGCTTTTACCTCTCCAGGGTGCATTTTCTGGGCAGCCGCCTCCCGTCTGGGCTCTGCTAGTCCCAGCTTGCTGCCTCGCCGGGCTCTGCGGTGGGTTGGGCTCCTTTGTGCACCTTCCAGAGCCGCAGGAGGAGGGAACGGCGCGAGGGCACACGGGGAAAAGTCCCTACGTGGAAATGCTGGGCAGGAGTTGGTGGGTGCTCATTGGGTTTGTGCAGGGCTTGGGGTGCAGAGACATCCCAGGGCTGGGGAGGGACCTCTCTGGGTTTGCCCTTGTCTGGGGGAACGTCCCTGTTGCAGTTTTGTTCTTGTATGGGGGGAACATCCCTCTTGGTGTTGCACCACAGGAACTTCCCCATCTTGGTTTTGCTCTTGCACTGCAGGAACATCCCCAGTTCAACCTGATTTTTGTGGTGGGGACCATCCCAGCCTTGGCTTTGCTCTTGTGCCACTGAAGAATCCTCACCTTGGCTTTGCTCTTGCACCAGGAGAGCATCTTTGCTTTGCTTTTGCCCTGACACCCCTGGGCATCCCCTCCCTGGCTTTGCTCTTGCACCTCAGCAGATCCAACCCCCCCAAGCAAAGCTGAGCTGAGACCTCCCCCCTGTTCTGCCCCCACTTTGCACCAACCTCTTCACAAGCTCCACTGGGGGATTCTTTGCAAGAATTTCATGGGGATGCCAAAGGGAAATGAAAAACAAAAGAGAGAAAAGTCGTGGGGAGAGCAGGTTCTCCTCGTGCTCCATCCTGGGAGGCTTGGCCTGTTGTGGCTTGCTCAATGCATGAGGAGCTTATGGATGTGTCAGGGAGGTTCTGCCTCCCTCTGGGGCTCCAAAAGGCTCCAGAGACATCACAGCAATTACTCCCTCCTTGCCCCCATGCCAAAAAAGGCCCAAATTGCCCTTCCTGCCCCAAGCTGGGTCCTCCCTCCATCCCATGTCCTGGAGGCAGCTGGGATGGAGCCCCCTTGCATCAGGCAGGAAGGACAAGACCCGTGGCTGGTTTTTATCTGCAGTAAAATGGATTAAAACCCCAAAACCAATGAAAACCAACCCGGTGAAGGTGAACACGTGCCCGAGCCCGGCAGTGGCACCACCCCAGTCAGGCTGCAATTAGTGCCGTGATGAAACTCAAACAGGTTTCACTCTGTGGAAAGTCCATCTTGCCTTCCAGTAAACTCCATCTCGGTTTAATTGTCTCTAATTTGCATGAAAACAATTACTGGCCACGTTTTGCCTCTGGAAAGGTTGGGAAAGTTATGGAAATGTCTGGAAAAAAAGGGATTCATGAATCACCGGCATCAGCAGCCGAATTGAGTCTGGTGAGAGCCAGAACTTTTGTGCCTTGGGGTGTAAAGCTTGAAATGTCCTGTGAGGTTATAAGGGGAAGGGAGAGGAGGGGTCTGACTGGGGAAAGAGTCAAGGATTGGTTTTGGGGGAAAATAGATGTCCTGATGCCCAGGTGATGGGCCCTGGCATGGGGAAGCCGGGCCCAAGCTTTGCCATAGTGGGTTGGCATCGATCAACCCCGAGCAAAAATGGTCCCTCAGACCCCAAATCATCCTGAAGGGGAAAAATTGGAGTGAAAGAGCCTAAAATCAGAGTTCATCCAGTGCCCAGGTGCCAGCAGGTGCATCCCCAGAGATGCTGCCCTCTCCAGAGACAGAACCAATCTGTAGCAACACAAACCAACCCAAACCAACCCTCACAAGCAAAGCAAATTTGTTCTTTTTTCTTTCTTTCTTTCTTTTTTCCTTCCTTGCTTTTAAAGCCAAAAAAGCATCATGTGTGGTGCAAAAAAAAAAAAAACCAAAAAACAAACAAACCCAACAAAACAACACCAAAACCACACACCCTAAAACCAGAACAAAACAGGAAAAAACCCAAACCAAACCACTATTAAAAAAACCAGAAAAATCCCACAAAAACACAAACAAAACGAACCAAAACCTAAAAAAAAAAAAAAAAAAATCACACCAACAACTCCCCCTCGCACATCCCGTTGGGCTGTGCCGGGATTTCGGGGGCTCGAGGAGGCGCCCACGGGAGTTCGGCCACGTGGCAGCGTTTAGGCGAGAGCCGTAAATCACAGTTTGCTGCTGAGTGGGGAAAGCAAAGGAAAATCCCGCGGCGCTGCGGTCGGAGCCGCCGCTCCCCCCGCGCCTCCCGGGATGTGCCCACTCCGGGCACACACAAAGGCTGCGACCACCCCGTCGGGTGGCACGTCCGAGGGCCCACCCGAAATTTTGTGATTTCTGAATAGCGAGTTTTTGGTTTTTTGTTTTTGTTTTTTTTTTTTTCTTGGAGCCCTTGTTGGGTCCGGTGTTTATTCGCCTCCTGAATAATTTGGGAGCATCGCCGGCGGTTCGCGGCGTGGTTCGCCTTGCTATGCGCGCCGCCGTCACTAGATGGGGAGAGAACAGCTTCGCACGGAGCCTGCCTGGCTCTCCGCAGCTCCTCCAGCCCGGGATTTCCAGCCGGGAGCCGGACACGCACCTGGCACCCCTCCCTGCCCCAACGGGCACCCAGCGAGCTCCGTCCCAGCGTGGCCATCGCGGTGGGGGTTTGTGGCCCCAGGCAGGGCTGGATGAGAGGCTGGAGCCGAGTGATCCCGGTGCCAGGAGCCTCCTCTCCCTCCCGCCTCCCCAGGCGTGAGTTATAATGTGCAATAAAAAGGGAATCAGTGCAGTGATGCCAGTTAGTGCGACTGATCCAAGACCCGGCCTATTAACTGGTGAGTGGAGCATCCGTCTTGGCTCTCATTAGAAACTCAGCCAAGTACCCAGGGATAAATCTTGCAGCGCGTGTGGCTCAGTGGCCAGAGCATCCAGGTTACCCGGGGCTGGCCCCTGGAGGTGGATTTGGTGCTTTCAAGGAGCCAGAGGGTATGTGGGTTGTTCAGCTGGAGATGAGGGAGGGATGAGGAAGCAGGGAGGGCCTCGGGAGCATCCCATGGAGATGGGGGAAGGGAAGGGAAACTCAGGTGTGGAGGAATTAGTGCTCAGACAGTGCAGGATGACATTCCATTGCCAATGGCATCCCATCATGAACAGCATCCCATCATCAATGGCATCCCATCACAGTGTATCCCGTTGTCAGCAGCTTCCCAGCCCCACAGCCTTCCATCACCACCAGCAGCTTCCCAGCCCCACAGCCTCCCATCACCACCAGCAGC
>JAJPCS010000322.1:72332-88068 GCA_021164005.1 Willisornis vidua nigrigula | reverse complement strand
AGCCTCCCATCCCCACCAGCAGCTTCCCAGCCCCACAGCCTCCCATCCCAGTGGCCTCACCCGCCCTTCCCTGAAGGACACGGCAGCTCTGCCTCTCCTGCACATGCCTCTATTTGCTTTCTCTCCATCTCTGTCCATTAATCTCAGCGTGATTTACGGGAATGTGTTATTTATCTTTTTCTCCCTCCTTGGCCAGGCTGGACTGGAAGATCCACACCTTTTTATAGAGCAATAAAGCCTGCACAATAAAGAGGGTTTCGTGAGGTTTTCCAGGGGAAGAAGAGGATGTTGCAGGAGAGTCAGGGAACTGGGACACTGTGGCCACCTGTGCAAGGAACCAAGGGCTCATAGGTGGAGGCATAACCCATCCAGATCAGCTCCTGGAGGTGTTTGGTGGCATCTTGCAGAAGGCTGTGCCTGGCCATGAGCCATGTGGGTCCTTGTGCCCCAGATTCCCTCCTGGCCCCACTCATTTGGGTGTTGCAGCTTTACTAACCTGAACATCCCTCCCTGTGCAGGGTGATGTGGTGGGGACACCTCTCAGCCCAGCCATGACCACGGTGGTGTGGCCACAGTGGTCACCCTCATGGAACTTGGGCTGAACCCCCAGATTCTCTCCTTTAAACTCAAAATCTTCCACAGCCCCTTCTCCCTGTACAACTCCACCTCCAGACCAGACTTCTGTCTTGAATTTGAAATAAAATCCCATTCCATTTGCTCCCAGCCCAGCAGTGGCACAGCCCTGGCTTCCAGATGACCAGCACTTTACGGGAATACCTCCCTGGGAAGCTGTGCCAGGGCTGCCTTGGCTGGGGGCGGTGATTTAAAAGCTCCTTTTGGCTGCTTTAGTGTGACCCCATGGTCTGCAGACTTCAGTCAAATCAATAGAAAGCAGGTTGGAATCAATTTGAAAATCCCCAGATCCAGGGCCTGGTGCCATAAATCAATATTGAAATCAGACATGGAATTAAATAGGGGCAATCTGAGGGGAGATGGGAAGTTGAGATTTCCCAGTGTGTTTCCAAGGATAGACAAAGGACTGGCTGAGGAGCAGGGAAGGTCCCACCTTGCTGTGGGGCTGCATCACTCCAGTGTCACCTGAAAACCAGCCACAGGGTTTGAAGGCCAATGCAGGGGAGCAGGAGGTGGGAAGGGACCTCTGGTTCCTCCATGCCCAGTAGGAGACAAATCTGGGCTCTTGTTGAGGCTCTTTGGTGTGTCAGGGCTCAGCTGAGGTTACAAGGGCCAGAAGTGTTGGCTGGAAGGAGCCCCGAAGGGCTCTTGGCCTATGTTGGACCACTGAAGATAACCAAGACTTGAAGATCTCAGGAATGGTGATGCCAAGAATGGAGACAATCCTCTTGCCCCAGGGCTTCCACCCTCCTTATGGCCATCAAGGGCTGGACTACAGTCAATGGGGTGTGTGAGGGCCCTCAAGGTGGTTCCTCTGTGCTGGCTTCAATGTCACCCCTCCAAAGGGACAAGCTGGAGGACGTCCTTAACCAGAAACCACTGCTGAAGATCAGGAAGGTGAGACTCAGGACACTGGATAATGTCCTCTTCTTTCCAGCCTGGAGCAAATCTCACCTTTGCTCTTGAACTGACCAATTTTGGGAGGTTTTTCAACTCCAGCTGCACGTTGTGGTGCTCAGGGTGCCAACACCCCTCTGCCTCCCACCATCCCTCCTCCTGGAGGACCCAAATTTCTTTGGAAGAGAGTTGTGAACTCCCAGGCCCGGTGGTGTTTTTCCAGCCCCCCTTCCCCCCGCGGCCGCGGCCGGGGCCGGCCTGGAGCAGCGTCCCCGCGGGGAGCTGGCCCTGCCTCTTGGCTGGGGCTCATCTGGCATCGCCCTGTGTGTGAGTAGTCGCCTTGTCAAGGACTTGGAGCGTCTCCAACCTGATGTTTTTCATTTTGTTGTCAGCTGCTCGCCAGCTCCAGCCTTGCTGGCTCCCCCGGCAGCGGCTGCCACGGGGGGAACGTCCGTGGGGCGGGAGGGACCTGCCAGAGCGGGTGGGGGGATCATTCTGCCTGCACTGAGCACCCCCCAGCCTGGGCTGCCCCACTGATTGGTTCCTCCTTTGTGTCCTTTTCTAATTATTTTTGCAGAAATACCCCCCCGAGAGGCTCTGCAGGTTGAGTGTGGTTCTAGATGGACCTGGAACAGCTTTGCCACCACCGAGGGTGCACGTAGCTCTCAGCACGGGGTGGGTGTGGTGGGACCAAGGTGTGTTTGGGGCTGTATCCATGGCACAGGAGTTGCACCACTCCCCCCTGAGGGCTCTCCCAGCACCAAACACAGCGGTGGCATCAACCCCACGGTGCTGCCTCGGTGGCCACAGCCAACAACATGGATTTGGTGATGTGGGTGGAACCCCCGGGGGGCTGTGCCAACCCCCCCAGGATGGGGACTCAGCTCATCTCCCCAGATCCTCACCCACAGCCAAACAGCAGCCTGGCCGAGCGCCCACATCTCCCACCTCATTAACGTCAGGGGGATTGATGGGGCTTTGGTATCTCCCCAAGTGCCTTGACCTTGGAGAATCAGCCATTTCACATGGGCTTAAGGGATAAAACGATGCTGGAGCATCTCTGGGCTTGGGGTGTGTTATCACCACGGCAGGAGCAGCGTTTGGGGCCTGACAGTCGCGCAGCACCGCAGTGGCTTTATAAGGATGGATGGTTAGATCGAGATAATAAAGCCCAAGAGCATTAAATCTTTGTGAGACACCGACCACGCTGCCTCAGCCACCCGGCTCAAAAGGCTATATATGTTTTTCATAATTTGTAATTACTTTTTTACAGTTCTCTCCCATAACTCTGTCCATCATCTGGGTCAAAATATACAATGTGTGTGGGAGTGCGAGCCATAAAAACGTGAAAACAAACAGTTTGTCTTCGGGGAGATTAACGCACAGTTAAAAGCCCCATTTTAACACCCTCTCCACGCCGCAGCCAATTAGCCCAGATAATGGGCTCCACTTGATATTGGAGTTTTATTTCATTTCGCAACGATACCGATGCGTTTAATTGTGAGCACATGATCCCTAATTGGCAGAGTCATCTCCGAGGTATGTGGCTGAAGCAAGACAGAGGCGATTTGGGGCTAATCCAGAGGCGACTGGGCAAGGGAACTCTCTCTGAAATTCAGTCATCCTGGGTGGAAAGAGGAGGCTCCTGAATGGCAGAAGGGGCAGTGCTGGGTCTGGGGGAAGAGACTGTGGAGGATTTGCTGTGGTGTGGATTCTCTGACGTGGACAGAGAGTTGTGGGTCCTCCTTTGAGGGTCTTTCCTCTCTGTTGCATCAATGAAATTTTGCAGACCTGGGCATTGCTGCCTAATTCAGTGGGTTTTGGCCTCCCTGTTCGAAGTCACTGGGTGACACCCACACCCACATGCAGAGAACAACTCTGTAAATAGCTGTTTTTCACCCCCTCCACTTTTCCCTTTTTCCACTTTGAAAATAAATGACATCGGAGATGCCTCTCAAAAAAATCCCAACCCCACAGCCCTCCTGCCCCTCCTTCTGCTCTTTGAGAATCCCTCAAAAAAAATGGTGACTGGTTTCCAAGCATCCCATTCACTGGAGCTGGAAAGGGGCCATGTTTGGCTCCAACGGAGCAGTGTCTTTTCTTGGCTGCAGCTGGAGAGATGTGGGGCAAAATATCATGTGTTTCCCTTCTCTGCTGGCTGGAAGAGATGCTGTGATGGAGGGATGGGGGTAGGGAGTGATTTTGCCTCAAGAGAGGAAGCCCAAAGCCATAACTCCTCGTGAAAGAGATATTTTTGGAAAGTTTGCCTTGGTTGGTGGTGCTGGAATGCGGCTCCTCGCGGTGAGTGACAAGGAGGAATTATGCTGGGACAGAAATGGCCTTTTTTCACTCCCCTGCCCAGCTCCCAGCAGAGCTGACACCCAATACTGTTTGTTTTAGGAGAGAAAAGGCTGAGAGGGACCTCTGGGGGATGTTGAGGTCCTGTGGGTTTGCTTGTGGACAACACTGTCCCTCGCAGATGTTCTGCCCCTTGTTGTCCTCCCCCAGCAGCCTCATCTCCAGCCCCACATCCTTGGCCATGTAGAATCATTTGCTTCAGCAGATGGGGCCTTGATGGAGCTTTTCCACCCTTTATTCCCTTCTTGCATTTTTTTTTCCTACACATTTCTTTCTTTGCTTTAGATTAATCCATCTGAGCAGAAAAGCAGCCCCTCAGCAGGACAAATCCAGGCTTTTCCCCTTAAAAAATCAAAGCTCGTTGCTGGCAGGGGATGGCTCCTAATGCTTCCCCCACCCTGAGCAGCCCAGGGCTCCCCACCCACACTGGGCAGACTGGGGGACAGAGAAACAGCTGAGAGGGACCTTTGGGGGATGTTTTAGTCCCCACCATGACATTTAAAGATAGATTTTTGAAGCACCTGGGGCAGGGTGGGAGGGAGGTTATCCCTGATGGATCACTGGGGTTATCCCTGTGAGAGAACAAGACACTTTGTAGCTCAGAAAGAAAAGGAGTTGGGGGGGAAAAGCATCTGGGAAGGGAAAAATAAAAAAAGAAAAAACCCATTAGGCAAATGAAAACAAGTGATGGGTAAATTGCCTTGGTTAAACATCTGCACAGAGTTACAGGCTCTGCCTTCCAACCAGACGCTGCTCCCGGGCCCGGAGCTCTCCCTGCTCAGCTCTGACGAAAGCAGCAGCTTTTATAAAGAGCAGCTGAGAGGTCCTGGGTGGGAATGGCCCAACTCACCAGGCCTCTCTTTAGACCTCAGTTTTGGCAGGTCCTGCAAAGGAGAATGGAGAGGGAGCTGCTGTCCTGGGTGAGCCAAGCCCAGCCTGTTTGGGCCGTGGGGGACGGTGGGTCAGGGCAGGTGTCAGGTTGGGTTTTCCTCTCAACAGCTTGGTGGCACCTCCTGGCCACACAAGGCCACAACCCCATGGCTGTTTCATTGTCTTCAGCATCAGGAGCTCTCCATAAAGGTAGATTTGGGACCAGCTCTTGTCTCCCTTCACCATCTCTCTATAATTTGAGGGGCCAGGGATCAAATAACCATCTCCTCAGACCCATCCTAGACTGGTGGGAGTGAAATCCCCCTTGGCCACTCCATAGTTTGGTCCATCTGGGTGGCTCTTGGGCTTCTCATTCCCAGCAGGGTCCCCAGCACCCCCTGTGCCCCTCACCCTGGTGGGCACAGCAACCCTCCCTGCATCCCAGCGGGATTTGGGGAGCAGTGCAAGGAGGACCACAGCCATCAGGTGTCCCTGCTGCAGCATGAACCCCACATGAAGGGAGGGATGCTCAGTGGCCAGGCAGCCAAGCCAAGGAGCTGTTTATTATTCAGCAACCCAAAATTTGGCAACAGCTCTGTCTGCGCAGAACTTTTCTCTTGGCTACCAGGCTGTTTTCCATCCTCGGGTTATTTCTCCAGCTTGGTTCATGTTTATAGTGGATTAACCTGCTGTGAGAAGCCCAGGTATTATTTATGGCTAATTATTGGCATTTGTCTGGCTGGGAGGACGGCAGGAACACGACACTGTGGTGCTTACGCCGCGTTCGGCTCCTCCGCCCGAGCGCCCGCGTTTACGATGCCAACTCACGTTATGTTCATTATCCCCTTTCCACTAATAAACTTTTGGTTGAACCAGACTTGAGAAGAGAAAATCCTTTGCAGAAGATGTTTTGGTGCCTTTCCAAAGAGCCATTGTCAAGAAATGAAGGGCGCAGTCCTGCTTGGGGATGTGAGGAGTTCAGCTGCGCTGGATTCGCCACATTTGAATCGTATTAACTCTGCCTGGTGGCTGCCAAGTGGCTCAATCTTTGCATCTGAAAATAATAAGGCTGAGAGGATAATAGTCCTAAAGTGAATTTCTCAAAGCATCTTTTAAAAATACCAAGACCAGGGCTTGTGTTTGCACTCAAGGCTTTCGGTGTGGTTGGGAAACGTCATCTGCTTCAAAGGCAGGGAGAGAAAATGACTCCAGGTCAGAGCTCAAGCTGGAGACTTTGTGGAAGGAGATGAGCAAGAGGGGATGTCCTGAAAATCCCACAAAATCACGGGATGGTTTGGGTTGGAAGTGACCTTAAGGCTCACCTTGTTTCACCCCCTGCCATGGGCAGGGACACCTTCCATAGACCAGGTTGCTCCAAGCCCCACCCAACCTGACTTAGACAAGCTGGAAAGGGTTAAATGCAAAAATATCAGTGGCTCAGGAAATTCAGGATGGTTTTGCAGACTGGCAGGCAAACACCATCCCTAAGTGGCATCAGCTTCTACTGCAGGGCTGGGTGGAAAAGTCCCCCCTTTTGTCCAAGAGATGCTGATAAAATGACTCACCCCTTGGGGCAGTGGTTCCAGTGCAGCTGCCTCCACCCCAAATCCCCACATTCTGCCCCAAAACACGGAGTGGTGCTCTGGAAGAGGCCAGTGCAATGTTGGGTGATCTAAGGGAAAGAGCAGGGGCAGGGAAGGAGGCTGAGCTTGGCACTGGTTTTGAACTGGTTTTTGAGCACAGTGACTGGGGAGACGTTGCCCATGGGACCACTTGGTGGCAAGAAGCAGCAACATCAAGAGGTTTGTTGGCCACAATCCTTGACTGTGCCCACAACTCCAGCAGGTTGCTTTTCCAAAATTCATTTTGGGTGGCAAAATGCCCTTTTACTGACCCATCTCCCTGGACAGGACCAAAGGAAAAACTGCACAATGCTACAAAGCCATCAGAGAATCCACTCTGGGGAGAGACATTGGGATGCAGGGACTGAGCAGAGGAGGATCTTTGGGGTGGGGGGACCAGATCACTCCCACAGTTTCTCCATCTCCTGTTCAATTCAGTGAAGAGACACCAGGTCTAGTGACAGCAACACTTTCATCCCACCTGGACCAGATGTTCCCATCGCTGTTGGGGTCAAGGCTGTCACAGCAGCAACACCCCTACACTATCTTATGCACTCTGGGCTGAAATCCAGCCCAAAGACCTTGGTGGAGGAGTTAAGCTCTTCACATGATGCCCTTCTCCCAGCCCTGAAGAAGCTCCAGACCCAACCCAGCTCCCTGGAAACTTTTCCCTGTGCTGCTCCGGACACGGAGGGTGTGGTTCTAAAATTAAACAAAGTAGACTTTTAACTGGTGTCATTATCCTGCCCTAAGTCCCGGCTCCTGCTGGTGCTTCCTCAAGATCCACTTCCCTGCAGCATCTTCAAAAACATCAGCATTGACCCCTTAAAGTGTTCTCAGGGAACATCTTCCCATGGTGGCCACAAACCAGGGTCTGTTGGGGGTCCAGTGCCTGGACATGGCACATCCAAGGGGCATCTCCCACCTTGACAACCTGCACCCACCAGGAGATAATGCTGGAGTGCTCTTGCCAGGTTCTCCCACACATTTCCACTGCTCTGTTGCCTGCAGAAGAACTTTGGGGAAAGGTTTTCCTGAGCTCCAGGCAAGGCAGTGACCTCAGAGTCCACACTCCTCTCTGGGAAAAGCCACTTTTTGTTCCCCGTGCATCAGCACAACCAAACACTTTACTGCTGCTTCTTGCTGGGCAATTTTTATTTGTTTCTTCAAAATCTTAAATAAACCTGTTTTTTAAAAGTACCCCTGGAACAAGGGAACTGTATTATTATGGTAATTGGCTGGTGCTAATTATACTGATTACTGTAATAACCGTTTTGTTGTCACACAAATAAAGTGGATTACATCATTTGTGAGTGCCAGAGGCAAGCGATGGCTCTGGAGCAGAGAGCAGGAGAGTTATGTGGGTTTTATCCTTGGAGGAGATGGTGCCCAGCAAAGGCATCCACGATTTGGGGCCCACATGGAGCTGGGAGAGATGTTTGATGGGATGGAGCCTCCGTGGATGCACATCTGTTTGTAGGGACGTTGAGAGGTGGGTGATGAAGGCGAGATGAAGGGAACCATCATTCCTCCAGCACCACCTTCCCACTGACCTTGGTCACCTCCCTCATCCTTGGAAGGCCTCTGGTTGCTATCAAGGATGTGATTGCAAAAGCTCCCACTATCTAATCCACTCTGCCTGAGTGGGTGGTGGGTGAGATTCCACCTCCTGTCCCGCTCACTCAGCACTCGGGATTTGGGATCCTGCAGCTCTGGGAAACCCCAGCCACGGTGTTGGGGCCGTGGGTCCATCTCCCACTGGCACTTTCCTCAAGCACAGGCAGGAGCTTTGAGCACCTTGGCGTGTTGCAGCAAGTTGGCATCGCCTGCGCTCCCGACGTGACTGTGCCGGGCGGACGCCGCGGCTGTGCCAGGCTGTGCCTGTCCTGCCAACCATGGGATTGGGCATGAATTCCCCCCTCTGCCTTCAGCTCTGCACCCATCCACCCCCTTTCATTTTGCTGCCTTACAGCCTCCATCAAACCCCACCACCCCCCGACCAACCTGATCCTCGTTTTCCAGGGAATTCACCAAAAGCAGGTGTTTTGCCTTTTTCTGTGAGTGTCTCTCTCGCCTCCTCTCTCTCGTGCTGATGGGCCCCTGGAGCTTATTTTACACGAAAGCAACACAGGTTGATGTATTTTTAAATGGCTTGATTTTATCACCCTGCTTAATGATTTGTCGCGTTATTTATTAGACAGTGTGATATCCAGAGGGATTCATCGCATTAACGTATAAATAATGTGGCAAATAGTTCAATAGAGCCATAAAAAAGGGGATTTAGAAATAAATTGACCTATGTTTGCTACATGTAAACGAAGGTGGTGAATGATAATGTGTGTCATGCCCTTAAGCATGAAAAATGGGGGCCAAGAATAAATCAGAAAGTTTCTTCAGCAGGTGAGGTGGTGAAACAAAAAGAAATATCCCGAGCTCTTGAGGGTTTGACCCATCCTGTGTCCCCAGCTCTGGTGGCTGGATGTGGCCACGTGTCCCGTGGGGTGGAAGTTGCTGATGGGGTTCTCAGGTGAAGGCACATGAGGGTCCCCACCAGGAGGTTTGCAGGACCCGACACAGAGCTGGAATCTGCTCCCACCTCTGCAATAAATAAGACCCCGAGTCCTTATCGATGCCCCACAACGCTGATTAAAGCAATAACCAGCCCCTCGTGTCCCCACACTGACTTACGAGTGCACAATTCCGACTGATGTTGGGCAATAATGATTTTTGAAGAGGTTTTGCCATCCCTGGGAAAAAGCCTGTCCCAGTGGGGCAGAGCCAGGGAGTTTTCCTTCCCCTCTGGGGGCCAAATCCAGTGCTGGGGTCACCCAAAATGTTGCAGCTTTGCCGGGGCACCGGCCCAGCCCGCGCCCAGCTCTGGCACCGGCGCCTGCCAGAGTGATATCTGATCTCAGCATCGGTGCCAAATGATTTTATTCTGCAGCTGTAAGACAGATCACCCTTTTTTTCTCTTTTACAATGTGCTACAGTTTAATTATTTAACACCGTGGGGGTACACGGGATGACACAGTTGCGAGGGAGAGTGTGCCAAGCTCATTGATGGATGGGTTGGATGGAGGGTGGATCTCAGCTCCAAGCAGGAAAGGAAAAGGGAATTTTCTACTGGAATCACAAGGCATCACCAGGACAGAGGGAGGGAAGAGGTGGACACACCCAGGTGGATCTCAGGCCCCCAAAACATCTTGGGTGTTTGCACCAGCTGGACTTGGACCACGCACAACAGCCAAAGTCCCTGCAAGAGCTGAGCTGTCCTCTTGGAAACGTTGAGGTTTGCAAACTCCAGACTCAATTTCCAAAGTTTTGCAAAACTGAAAAATGAGAAAACCCTGCAGATTGCACCCTGGGAGCCTCCAGCACTGCCCACACGCCCTGGAGCTTCCAGGTTTCGGCATCAGACCCCTGGCTGGAGTCAGGCTCTGTGCCTGGTGCTGGCTGCAAAGCCACAGCTCGAGCTTTGGCCTTGCTCCCTCTTCTCTTGCCAACGTGGCAGGATCCAGGGCACTGAGCTGGTGAGTCAAACTCACCTCCTCCTCCTCTGCTGCCTCTGCTTTGCACGCATGGAGCCGTCATCGCTCCCAGCCACAGCCATGGGAACGGCAGGGAACGTCCCCTGGGCTCCTGGTTGGAATCCCTGGCCTCAGTTTCCCCTGCTCAGCTCCCAGACCCACAGCTGGAGGGCACAGCACACTTGGATGAGAAGAGACTATTATTTTTCACACTTCAGAGGAACTTAATAATTGGGCATCCAAATTTGCCTCTTTTTGTTGCCAGCAGCAGCTCAGTGGGGTGGTTGCTGTCAACCAACCACATTTCTGGGTCTTGCTGGAGTTCACCCCAGAGCAAACCCCAGCAGCAAAGCCCTTCCTCCCCCACCTTTGGCTCTTGGACTCCTTGGTGATGTATTTATTAACCTTGTGCACGCAATGGGTTTTCCAGCAGGTAAATTCATCCACTAGGCAAATATTTCTTTCCTTTTCCCCTCCTGGCTGCCTCTGTCTCCATCCAGCTCTCGAGAAAAACAACCCTCCACAGCTAAACCTCCCCAAAACCTGGAGACATCTTGGAGATCCCTTCCCAGAGAAGGAGGACAAGATCTTCCAGCTTCCTTCACAAGGAATAAACGCTCGTTTTAGTAGCCAATTTGATTCACTTTTCAAGGAACAGGTTTTCATGCTTTGTGCATTTATTTCCTAATTTTATTATGCCATTTAATTAGATCATGCACATTGGTTTTATTGTTAAAACATGTCCTTGTTTTCTTTATAACTGGATTTCATGGCACTACAGGGACATTTAGGAAAATATCACATTCCAGCATCGACCGTCGAAATCAGACCTAGATCTGAACGGAGCTGCCGGGTCGTAAATCAAGTCACAGATGGAAAAAGCGGAATATTATTCACAGCATGCGGAGCGCCAGCGGTTCCAGGAAGGGACGCACACCCCCCACACCCCCCCTTCGAGCCCTTAAATTACAGCCCGGGGAGGGACGCGGCGGAGCAGCAGCTCCCTTGGAAGGACACGGAGAAGTTGTTTGCACGGTCCCTTTTTAATGGGCTGACAACGCTCGGGGCGCGCCCCCCGAGACGCGCCGTTTGGCGGCACCGCCGATGCCACCGAGCTCAGCCTCTCCCCCAAAAGGCTTTTGCTTGCTCTGCATTTCCTTTGAGGTTCTCTCCTGCCGAGGAGCTCTTTCCCACGTCCCTCGCAAAACCCATGTGCGACCCAACCGGGTTGGATTAACGCGGTTTTTAAGGGGAGGTTGGGAGGAAGGGAGACTTTTCTCGCCGTGGGTCGGAGCAGATGGCTGGAAGGAGTGAGGAATGGTTCTGGGAACTTCCCCGGGGAGGCCTGAGAAAGGGGAAGGGGAAAAATAAAAGGGGGAAAAAAAAGAGAAATCCACACAACTTAAGACACTTGATCAGATGTTTGGAGGTTGACTACAGGAAACTGAGACCCTGGGGCTTTATCTCCGGGTTTCTGAGGGCTGGGGGCTGGCGGGGGGCTGAAAGGGAGCCGGCTGCAAGAAGAAATCAATTAGTGCTGGGGAGAACTTGAGCTGGTTCAGACGGATCCGTTTGGAGAAAGCACGCAGCGAGCTGGGCTGGGCCGAGCTGCAAATCATCGCGGGGCTGAGAGGCACCGGCAGGTCCTCGCTGGGCTGGGACTCAGCAGCCCCACAGCTGTAACTCATGGCAGAGCAGGGGCAGGGGCCCATCCTGCTCCCTTTCCTGCCTGTGGATCGGGAGATGCAGGAACTGCAGCCTCAGCTTGTTCCCCTTGGGCACCCAAAGGTCTGGCTAATGGGTACAGGTTGGGGTGGTCCCTTGGGATGGGAGGATGTGCCCCTGTGCAGCTGAAACCAGCCCTGCTCCCGTGGCTGGATCAAGTGAGAGAGGCTTTGGGGAGATGCTGGAGGACAGGAGAGCTCAACTTCTCCCCTTCTTTCTTCCCTTGCCATCACCCAAGAGGACACAACAAAGGCATGAGGGCAGGCAGGGCTGATGGAGACCTGTCCTAGACCTGTAGTAGGTGCTGAAGGGATCTGGAGGGGAAAGGAAACCTTGGGGAGGTGAGAGCTCATTGGGAAAACACCCCGAGGGAGTCACAGCCCCTTTCAGACTCAGATGTGGCTTCTCAGGGAGAGCTCAGCAATGCTCTGACTTGGATCCCTCCATGCCATGCAGGCAGAGAGCAGTGACCAGCTAAGGCTTTGCTTTCCCTGCAGATCTGTATCCAAAAGGTTCCCTGCCTCACCTGGGGGGCAGAGATCTCTTTTATTTTTCAGTCTTCAGCCCCATCCTTGTGTCTTTTGCCTCCTGGAGCCTGAAAAAGCAGAGTCTCAGCTCGGGCATCACACGTGGCATCAGCACCTCCAGCCAAGGTGCCCGATCCCTCCTAATGTCCTTCATCCCCCACAACACCCAGAAAGGGTTTCATTGACTCCCCCTGACATGTTCCAGCCTCACCCACGCCAAGAACAGGGAGAGAAGGGCCCGCACTGGCCCTGGGGATCAGCCCCAGCCCCGACTGCCGCATCATTGCGCGTCTGCCCAGCCGTGCCTTTTACAGCCTGGTGTAAACCTGGACCTGGGGACGTGTCAGCGCTGATTTACACCAGCAGAAATGGCAAGAAAGCCCCGCTGAGGGGCAGGTCCTGAGCCCTGGTACCCCAGCAGAGTGCTGGAGGCACCCGCAGCAGCTCCAGTTCAGCTGCAGCCAGGCTGAATTTGGCCCGACTTGTTTAAAATTCCTTTCTCTGCACACGAAACCATTTTCTGCGAAGTTTAGCCTTGGGGAGATTTATTTCCTTGTTAGCTCAAGATTTTCCTATTAGCCCATCTCAGAGAAACATGGCTGCATTTTCCCCAGCGCAGCAGCTGTTGTGCGAGATGCAGGTACATATTACAGCCGTCATTAAACGGGCTGTCATTCCCAGCTCCCTAATTACCGTATGAATAGAGAGCAGCACGAACAGAACGGCCGATTGTTCCACTGCGACTCGCGAGGGGAAGCGAGAATGGAAGAGGCAGCCACGGCACTTGGGTTTTTTCCCTTCCCAACCTCATGGAGAGGGACATTCAGGTCGGCTTTGGGTGCAGATGCAGCTCCGTGTCTCGTTTCTCAAGAGGGTTTTGCAAACGGAAAACCTCTCCGGGTGTTTCCAGTCTCCCCTCTCCCTCCTCTGACTTTGGATGGCTTTAAACATGTAATTTAGCAAAGCAGCACAACCTAAAATGAGGGAGGGCAAACATATGGTAAAGTAGATGCAGGGAATATTCCAATAAGCAGTAATATACTGCGAGGATGTGTCTTGGTTGCAGTCAGCAGGTTTGGTTTGGGTTTTTTTTTTGCAGTAATAGCTCCCTCCTTTGTTGCAGGAAGTCAGGGTTTAGTTTTGCAGAGAAATTATCTTTTCCAAGCTCTTTTTTTCCCCCCTTTTTGTAACAAAAAGGAGATCAGCATCGCTGTGCTGGGGTCACAGCGAGCCCATTGGCGAGTGGCAGCGTGTTGAGCATCCAGAACACCCTTGATTTGCAGCACCTATTACAGCCCTTTTATAGACTGGGAAAGAAATAAAAATAAAAATACAGCGAAAGGCGGCGCAGAGGTACCAAGGGCTGGTCCTGGGAAAGGGAGGGATGAAGCCTGGCTCAAAATGTGATCCAAAAATGAGGTGAGAGGCAGCCAGCAAAGTCTTCATGGTGCAGGAGACGTGCAGGCAGCTCTCCAAAGGCTTCGGCATCCATTTTGGGGAGGTCTGGGAAAGGTCTGGAGGGAAGGGCTTCTTCAATGTGATTTGGATTTCACCTTTGCTAACCCAGCCCATGACTGGAGATGTCCCATGAGGTCTGTTCTCCTGGAGGAGCCACCTCCATGTGGTGTCCACCTCCATGTAGACTCACTGATGTCTGAGCGAGGTTGGGCACAGCTCTTGGATGGAAGAGAGGGCCACTTTTAGGAGCCAAGGAAGGACAAGCAGGGAGACTTCTGGGGAGATGTTTCATCTCTTCCTGTCTCACATTTTGGGCAGAATTTGGCCCCGATGGGGCCACAGCAGGAGCCACATCTTTGTGGGGAGATGGGGCTGTGCTTGGGTGTGCATCGAGCCAAGGAGCCCCACCATGATGACAAACATCTGGAGGTGCAGCAGCCACCAGGGTGGATTCAGGAGAGCCCAAAGGGGCCAAACTGTCCACTCCAGGCTGCTCAGGTTTTACAGACTGACCCAGTCCCCTTCCCATTGCACCAGGAACCCACCAGCATTCTTGGGGTTAACCATGTCCAGACCTCCCCACCCACCACTGAGGAGGGGAAGGCACAACATCAGCTCTCAGCTGGAAACCTGGCAGGTCTCTGGGAGAACAGGGGTGTAGAGAGTTGGGGAATGGGCCAAGAGACCTGCTGATGGAAGGGTTGTTAATTCCAGATGAAGTCACAGATATTGTGAGCTGGAAGGGACCCACAAGGTTCATTGAGTTCAGCTCTCAAGTGAATGGGCTCAACAGGGACCAAAGCCACGACCTTGGCATCATTAGTGCCATGCTCTGGCCAGCTGAGCTGATCTCAGTTATGTTGCACATCCCAGTGCCCCCAGATGGAGGTGCCAAGGGTTGTTCCTGAAGATGCACAAACCCATCTGGGTCTTGGCCCCCCCTGGGTGGAACAGGGTGCTCTGGGGTGCAGGTGGAAAACCACCTCACCCTTCTGCCCTTGAGAAACTGCCCTCCCCTTCACCTCCCAGCCCTTTCTTTAGGGAGAGCTGAACACTGTTCAGGCACCTTCAGCCCCACTGTTTGTCCTCAGCAATGACCCCCCCCAAACTGGCACCTCCCAGTGCTGCACCCCAGCTCTGCCACACGGCTCTGGACCACTGTGGATACACAAAAATGGATTTTTCTTCCCTCCCCTCTTTGTTTCTCAGCAGCTCCATCTGCCTGGCTCCCCACCTGAAGGCAGCGAGGTCCTCTGTGGCATCTCAACGTGTTGCCATGGAAACTGTAATGTCACAACCCGAGGATGATGGCTCGGAATGGGAAAGGAACAGCAGGAAACAGTTTCCATGCAAATATCAGTCGCAATAAAAGGCCATAAATAAACAAGCAAAGGAACTGTGGAGAGTCGAGGAGAAATAGGAGGGGGGGAAGAAATATAAAATAAAAGAATGGGATGCTGGCTGGCTCCTGAAGAGCTCGTTACCTGGAGCTCACATGCAAATGGGCTCTGTTTTAATTGCAGCTTCATGAGGCACGTTGGCAGAGCGGCGACACCACGCGGGGGTTAATGAGAGCCCCCATGCCCATAGAAGGCAATTAGCAGCAGGCACTAATAAGCTCAGGTCATATGGGGTAGGAGAGAGGGGAAAAAAAGGGGAGGGGAGCTTGTGGGGCACAGGGGAGCCCCTTTTCCTCATGTGAGGGGCAGCCTTGGGTGCTCTGGGGTGGCTTCACTAACCAAAAACCCCCCATTTTTACCCCCCAAAAGAGCAGAGCCTGTGGGGCAGCGGCTGTTGGGGGTTTATATACCCTGGGGAGGGGACGGGGGGCACAGGGGATTGGCTGGGAGTGTGTGGGGGCAGCGCGGGATTGGCTGGAAGCAGAGCAGGGCAGGAACACAGGATTGGCTGGAAGCAGAGCTTAGGTGGCAGCACGGGATTGGCTGGAAGCGGAGTGAAGTCGCAGCACGGGATTGGTCAGGAGAGGAGGTGGCAGAAGGGAATTGGCTGAGGGGGGGCAGCAGGACCTGGGCAGTGTTGGGAAGGGTGGGGGGCATGGGATGGGCATGGATGGGGACATGGGATGGCATGGGGATACAGGATGGGCATGGATGTGGGA
>JAJPCS010000322.1:58047-72232 GCA_021164005.1 Willisornis vidua nigrigula | reverse complement strand
AGGGGGGATGTGGGACAAGGATACAGGGGGGATGTGGGATGGGGATAGAGGAGGGATGTGGGACGGGAATGTGGGATGGAAGTGGATGGGGGACATGGGATGACATGGGGATACAGGACGGGCATGAATGTGGGATGGGGATACAGGGGGATGTGGGATTGGGATACAGGGGGATGTGGGATGGGAATGTGGGATGGAGATGGGGATGTGGGATCGAGATGCCCTGTGGGAGTGGGGGGCTGGAGTGGGATGCAGCCTCTGGAGCAGGATGGGGACCCCCTAGGACAGCTGCACTATCCTGTTTGCAAACCATTCCCATGCCTGGATGAGTGACCCTGGAGGAGTGACCCCTATGAGTGACCCCCATGAGTGACCCCCAATGAGCCACCACTCCTCAAGAGCCACCAGGAAGGGCACAAGGAAGGGGTGATGTGTCGCCACTGACCCACAAACTCATTGCAGTGGGGCAATGCAGGAAAACATCCTGTCAGTTCCCCCTCCCCTTTGAGACCCCCCCAAGCCCCCATATTTCGGCCCTGGCTGTGGAGGAGACCCACCCTCCCTGGTGGGGATTATCCTGGCTCTGGCATGTCCGAGCCTGCAGCATCCCAAGGGCCCAGGAGCCCTCACTCAGGATCTCTGGCTGCTGAGAGGGAGGAATGTGCAATGCAGGAGCAGCGAGGGGTGAGGCTGATCCTGGCTGGGACTGGCCTTGAGCAAGGCATGACCCTGGGCCTCAGTTTCCCTGCCTGGGACATCATTCCCCCATAAGGGCCATTCACTTAAGAGTTGGTCTCTGATCCTTTTGAGTCCCTTCCAGCTCAGAATGTTCTGGATCAGCAGTGCCAGTGCCTTCTGAAGTAACCGTGGTCTGTTGAGGACTTGTCTCCACACAGACCTTTGGCCCCTCAATGCCATTGTAAGGAGGGTTCTGGGGGGGGGTTCTTGGTGTAATATTCATTTGTGGAAGCAGCCACACCTGGAACTAAAACTGTGCCCAGACAGAATGTGTGTACTGGACAGGTGTGATGGACCAAAACCAAGATCCTCAAGAGGGAAGGAAATGCCAGAAGAAGAGACCATTGGGCCACTCACTTAAGAGTTGGACTTGAAGATCCTTGTGTGTCCCTTCCAAATCAGAATATTCTGTGATTCTGGGTGGGTTTTTTTTGTAAAATGGAACCTTTTTGGGGCAAACTTGCTTTGCCCATTGTCACTCACTGTGTTTGGGTGGAGAAAAACCAAAGCATAACCCACTTTTGGTTTCACTGCAGCTTCTCTCAGTGCTGTGACAGCCATGGATGCAACACACTCAGTGGGGCTACCAGGTGCCCAGAGGCCACGGTGATGGGTGTCCTTGGAAAAGTCCAACCCAAGGGCTGCTCCTGGGGGGTCACATCCCACCATGGCCCCCCAGCATGGCCTAAAGCAGCCCTGCAGCAAGGCTGGGGCTGTTCTCAGTGCCGGGGGCTGTTCTCAGTGCCAGGGGCTGTCCTGGGTGGGGATATTTCCGTAGTCAGGCTGTTACCTGGTTCCAGGCTCTGATGATGGACAGCAGCACAGTCACCTCTGAGCATCCATGGGCTGGGGATTTCCTAAACCCCAGGTGGTGTCTGCACCTGCAGGTGAAAGTCCTGCATGGCCACTCACTCTGCATTGGCCCTGGGGGGGTTTGTCCTGAATTAGCATCACTCCTGGCCCCATCTGCCCTCTCTGGTCTTGCACTGCCGAGCAGCAACACTTGGGGTGCTGCCACCCCACTGTCCTGGCCACCAGGTCCTGCTCTGCCACCACGGAAGGTGCCCAGGATGTGGCCTCTGCCCTTCCTCCCCCTGGACTGTGTATGTTTCCAAACCTCTGCTTCTCTAATTTTCCCTTTAAAAAAACATTTAGAGTTATACAACCACATTAAGTGTCTCCTGACGGACAAGAAAGGACATGAATCCAACCTTTCATCATTCCCCCCCTCAAATAAATCCAGACAAGGTTCCTTTGTAGCAGCTAAGCTGAGACACCTTAACATTTCCCTGCTAGCAAGCTCCAAGTTTCTTTACTCACCATATATTTCCCCTGACAGTTTGTACAGATACTTAAGACACCATATAATTATCATCAGAGCTAAAAGGCAAGGGCTGATTTATTTGTGACAAGCACCACCTTTCCACGATGACGCCACTGACACTTACACCGAGGGATTTTGGCGTGGGGAGGTGTGGGCAAGAGGAGCCAGGCTGCTTTCTCCTCCTTTTTTTTTTAATGCTCATCCTTTTCCCTGGGGCTCTTCACTATGAGACAACCCAACACCCAGTCCCAGGACCATCCCCACCATCCCCAAGCCTCAGGGCTTTCGGGATTTCATGGCTTGGACCAGCACAGGTCTCTCTGTCTGCGCTTCTCCGGCTCTTGGCGTGTGAACAATGCGTGCACTTATCTCAGTACTTATTTAGTGCCCAGCTCCACACCCTGAAATTGCCTGATTATAGCTTTTGGAGGCTGTGTGATGCATTGGGTTAGGCAAACAGATGTGCCAAGGAGTCTTGTTGAAAACCCACATCCAGGCAGCAGCTTTCAGCTCTCCAGGTTGTTCCCTTTTTTTTTTTTTTAATTTTTTTTCCTCTCCTCCCTCCCCCTTTTCCTTTCAGAAGTAGCTCTAATAATTACCTTGACATTGCTCTCAGCGAGGGAAGGGCTGGGGAGAAACTCTCAATGTTTCAGCCATTTGCCAGTAATTTTCTCTCCAAGGAATGGGCCCTCCATAGCCAAGAACTCATGACTCTTTTGCCTGGTTGTCTCCTTGCCTAGAACAAATCCACCCCTTGCCTCCTCCCTGCGTCCTCTGCCAGCTGAACCGCCAGGACGTCTCCTCTCAACCCGTGACCTCTTCAGGTGCACGTCTCCACATGGCAAGAGCTGCTGAGGAAAGGCTGAGCCTTGTTGGAGCCAAGGGTGGCCTTCTCCAACCCATCCTCTGCTTCTCCAGGGCACCTCCTAACTCTGAATCCTTCCTGGAAGGGCTCAGAGGGAAAGGGCCCTGTAAGGAGCCAGGAGATGTTTCACCCAAACCTCATGGCGTGAATTCCCCACCAGGACAAGGAGAGGTTTCACAGGAGTCTCTTGGTTGCTCCAGATCTTCCTCCCAAGCACAGCTCAACTCTAAGCCCTTGTGATAGGAAACCTCCACACTTGGATCAAGCCCTGTGAGACCCAAACTGCCCAAACCCACACACTGGGACCCCACTGTGGCTCTCTGAGCCTCACTTTGCTCTCAAAAGCTGCTCCCAGATGCCCAAATCTGAGGTCTGACATTGGGTTCTTCCTCCTCCTTGAGCTGTTGTGATGCTTTGAGGGGCTGTTTGAGACTTTGGGCAGTGAGGAAGAGGCAAACACTTTGTGTTTGCTCCCAGACCAGCAGATGCAGAGACCGAGGTGACAGTGGGACTTGTGGGGATGGTGATTGGGTCACCAACTCCACACCCCCCTCCTCCTCCTCCTCCTCCCCTCATGCCACCAGGACCACAATGAGCAGACCTGCTCTTTCCGAAGCCCATTTCTTTCCTGCCCTGCTCTGCCCCGTCTCTCCTCACCCTGCCTGCCCTCCCTTGCCCACTCTCACGTGCAGTGACGGGCTCAGACAGGCTCCTCTCGCTGCTCAGCTCTCTGAGTCACCCCGACTTTCCCGCGTGCCCCGGAGTAGACGGGATTGCAGCCGCTCAGCCCGGAGCCTTCGCCGCCCTTTTGCATCACAAAGCTCACCTTGGAGTGGCGAATTAAGCCCGTAGATCCCAGATTAGCTCCAGAGAGATCTCCCTCTCCCCTGCCCCACCTCCTGCTAATTCCTGAAAGCTATTTAAAAAATGCCCTGGAATTAAACCAACGCTCTGTGGATTAAAATAAAAAAAAAGTAAATAAAAGGAAAAGGAAAAATCAGGAATACAATTAAAAGTATTAAAAAGAGCAGTCAGATGCTCTTTGCTGCCTGGCAATCCAGGCAGTGCCAGACTGTTGCACATGCTCACACCAGCTCCCTACATTGGTGGATAAATGAGAGGGGCAAAGGGACACCCTCCCCTCCACTTCGTCAGTCAGCACAAGGTGCCACCTCACCCCTTGTCATCCCGTGTCCAGGGAGATCATGTGACACCTGAATTTCAGCAGGTGGCACCTGGTTCCTGACACGGGCAGTGGGGAGAAGAACTCCCAGGCAGAGGACGATTCCTCTGAGCTATCTCGGGTACCGATCTCGGGTGATTCACACTCTGCAGGTGCCTCTTCCTCAGCTTTGATTCTAACGGGAGGCTTTGGAATCTCAGCCTTTATCGCAGACAGGTCCTACCTGTGCGGCTGCTTTTGGGCTCCTCACCGAGACCAATCTGGGGGATAAATCGGGGGAAATGCTGAGAATGATCACGAGATTAATAAAACCCAACTTGGCTTCTGCAATCTTTGCAAGGACTCTGGAGAAGGGGAAGCAAAAGGAGCAGCAAGAGCTGCTTCGTGTCAACAGCTGATGAAAAAGGAAAACTTAATTAAATTCTCTGCCAGGAATTAGAGAAGGACCCAAAAGCTTGAGCAGCACAGAGAAAGCTGAGTCCAATCACACCATGGAGAAGATTTTGTGCCTTGAAGAACCCAAAATGGAGGAGAAAGGGAAACCCCAGAATCCCAGTGAGCAGCTGGAGAAACCCCCCAAACAACAGGCTTTGAGGGGTTTTCCACTGATTGTGCTGCTTTAAGAGTCTTGTCTGGGTTAAATCTTTATCAGAGCCCAACACAAACCTCTCTGGGAGGAGTTTGTCATCTGAGGTGTCTTAGAGTTGTGCTACCACAGGAGATCTAATGACCAAAAATTGCTTGATCTTCTCCCTCTCTGCAAAAATCCTGCATATTCCAGTCACTTTCCATGGAGCACCTCTGGGGAATGATCCCTCTTGACTGCACTTGGTTCTGTGCAACTTCCTGATTTAGGATTCTGGGCAAGGTCCACCTGAAGAGCTCTGACCTTTTCCCCCAGGGCTTTAGAAACAGATGAACTATGGGCAAAGTTTGGCCAATTTTGTGGTGAGGAGGAGCCAAGGTGTCCTGTGGCTTCATGGCAAAGCCTCCCAACTCCTGCATTGGTTTTGACCCAACACTGGGCCAGCTGCAGGCCCAGGAGGTGCAGGGAACTTGGGCTGCATTAAATTTGCCATCTCAGACTCTTCAAAAAAAAAGAAAAAACCCCCTAACCCCAGAATGGCAAAGGCACAAACCAAGGAGAAAGACCTTGGGTGGCAAAACCACATGTTTATAGCCCTTAGGCTTTGACAGATTGTTGGCTTTAGAGCCTTTCTGGTTCCAGAGAGGCAGGAGACAGCCAGCTCCCAAAAATATGTCACTGCCAGCATTTTGAGAGACACATTTTTGGCAGGCCAGCTCACAAAGACAGGTCCTCTGTCACCACAAAGTGCTCCTCAGCTTGCCCACATGTTGACAACAGCTTTGAGGCTCCCTTGTTTTCCTGGAGGATTGTCCCAGGGGAAGGGTGTCAAGCCATGGGTGCACCACAGTTTGTGGGTGGAAAATACTCCCTGAGTGCAGGAGGGATGTGAAAAACCTGAGCCCACAACCATGTTGAGTCACAGGCCATGGCCAAAAACCACAGGCCAAGCTGTGCCTGAGCCTCGAGTCTCTTGCACTGGTGGTTTCCTGACATGTTTTGGTCTCCCTCAACAGCAATCCTTGGTCTGACCCTCTGGTGTCAGGGCACAGTTTGGGCTTTGTCAGGAGAAAAGGGTCTCCAGGAGTCCTTGCAGCTTGGGTGACCCAAAGGAAGAGGGATCCCCACCTGGAGACAAGTGCTTTGCATTTTCCACCTCTGTGGGAACCATCTTGAGCCCTACAGACACATCTGCTCCATGCTGGAATGCTCCTGGGAGCAGCTGGAAGCAGGATGGTTGTCACATGGGTCCCATCCCATGCACCGCTGGGACCTGCTGGTTTGGGGTCTGCTCTGAGCACTTTCCCTCCTTGTTTGAACTAAGGCTCGAGAACCTCCTGCTTTGCTCTCATCTGGTTGCAAAGGAAAATGAAACTCCTGCCAGGAGGAGCTGTGGTGTCTGCAGAGATCATGTTTGCAAATGTATCAGGGAGGAAAATAGTGCAGATTTGTGTGTAGGCAGCAGGGAAGGATTTGGGACATCAAGAGCCATCGAAGGTGAGGGAGGCAGCAGGGTGGGATAAAATAATATGGGCAGTGAGGGAGAAAGCTGGAGAAAAAGGATGAGTGGATAGGAAGGTGGATGGATGTGCCCTCAGCAACCTTGACTGACCCCATAGCTGGCCCTACTTCCAGCAGGACCTCCTGAAGTCCCATCCATTCTGAATTACACCACGATCCAACAGGAATCTCACTGTAATTCCTGCCCACTGTACAACACTATCCCACACCACAGCAGAAATCAAAGCTCCTGCCTCTGTCTGCAGGAGCTGTTGCACAAGAAAAGAGGTTACAGCAGCACAAAAGACACTAAATAAAAGGTGCACGTTGTCTGGTTCCCCCCTGCCCCAGGCATTCCAGAGCCATCCCAGCCCCAGAGGCTCAAACACATCCCGGGAAGAGCCTGGAACAGGTCCCTGCCTTGTGGTCGCGATGGGCTGAATCAGCTCGAGGCAGTTCTGATCCTGACATGCCTAATTGATACCTTGGGCCCAAGGTGTCATTAAAACGCTTGGATAATCACTCCGGGTACAGAGAGCTGGACTGTCAGTGGGGGGAGGATGATTAATGCTCCCAAAATCCAGAGTGGGGTGTGGGAGGTGGGCAGGGGAGCAGAGCGGGGGGGTTGGGGGATGGAGCAGCCCCTGCAGGGAGGGCCCTGGGGTGGGGGTGTCCCCGGGGCTCCCCCAGCCCTGCCAGGCTGCACACGCTGCGTTGGCACTCGAGGCTCAGAGGGTGATTACAACCTCTCTGTTAATCTGCTTTTATGAGCATCAAACACCCATAGTCTTGTAAGTACATGTGTTCTCCCATTGACGCCAGGGAGCCTTTGATGCTGATTTACAGCAGCGAGGTGCAGCCAATCCATAATTGTACCCTAAAAAAAGGGATGTTAAGGAATTAAAGGCATTTCTGCAGAGCCAAGCGATCTGAGCCCCCTTTGCACCACCATCCTCTGACACTTCGCTGTGTCTCTCCCAAGGAAGAGAGGTTGGACTCGCCAGGGATGTGCCATGGAGTCAAACCACCACTGGGTCATGAGCATGAGGTGATGCCCAGAAAAACTTGCAAAACCAAGAAAACCTGTGGAAAATGGTGCTTGGGACAGAGCAACTAAATCTAATTAAATCCCACACTAAAGAAGAGAGAAGGGGGCATACAGGTCCTCCATTTTCTCATGCCACCAGATGGGCTGAAGGCCCTGGCACCACAAGAAACAGGTCATTGCTGTGGCATTGTTGGCAGAGGCAGGTTGGAATATAGGCCATTAAAAGTGGAGCAGATTTAGGTAAAGGCATTTATTTTCTTCTTAGCACCGAGTTAAACTCTGCAGCAAGTAGGTCACCCCTTCCCTCTCCCGACAGCAGTTGGGACCTGTTGGCTCTCTCCATTCCAGGAGAAGTTTTTGGCAGTGCCCATCTGCATCTTGGCCCTTCCCCATCAGTTGCAGACACTGGATCTGGTCCCTCAGTGGCTGCCAGTGATGCAGAAGGACAACGTGTCTGTTCCCAGTCACCCCTCTCTGTTCCATCACCCAGAACAGCTGCAGGGATGTGCCCCAGGGATGTGCCCCAGGGGTGTGACTGCAGGGATGTGACCACAGGGATGTGTCCCAGGGATGTGCCCCAGGATGTGCCCCAGGGATGTGTCCCAGGGATGTGCCCCAGGGATGTGCCCCAGGGAGGTTCCAAAGGGATGTGACTGCAGGGATGTGTCCCAGGGATGTGCCCCAGGGATGTGCCACAGGGATGTGCCCCAGGGATGTGTCCCAGGGATGTGCCCCAGGGATGTGCCACAGGGATGTTCCAAAGGGATGTTCCAAATGGATGTGCCCCAGGGTTGTGCTCCAGGGATGTGCCCAGGGATGTGCCTCAGGGATGTGCCCCAGGGATGTGCCCCAAGGATGTGCCCCAGGGTTGTGCTCCAGGGATGTGCCCAGGGATGTGCCACAGGGAGGTTCCAAAGGGGTGTACCCCAAGGATGTGTCCCAGGGATGTGCCCAGGGATGTGCCAGAGCCCTCCCGCCCTGCTGTGCCCCACTTACACTGAGGTGTGTGTGGGCACCCTGAGGGCAGACTCCGTGGGCTGAGCCTCACCTGGAGCCCCCAGGGCCCAGCTGGCGCTGCCCAGCCCCGCTCACTGCCCACGGCCTCAGCCGGCTGCATCCGCAGGCAGCAGATTTACAACCACCCCACAGTCATTCACTGTCAAATTAACAGCTGAGTCAAAACAGGAGGGAGAGCCAGCATGCTTCCCTAGTCATCCTTCCCTAAATATTCCCACTCTCCCCCTTAAAACTCTCCTGGAGCTGCTCCTTATCTCCTTGGCCTCCAACCAAAGCCTTTGGTGGCAGGAGCATCCCATCCGGGACGGCCCATCCATGCAGAAACCCCCTGCCTGGGCATGCCAGATTTATACCCACTTGGAAACATAAATGTCAGGAGATGGGGCTGTGTAAATTACTTTTAATAAGAATAATGCTGCGTCTCGCTGGCACGTTAATCCCTCCATTCCCCACGCAGAGCACAGAGGGCTCAGCAAGACACTGAGCTCTTAATACACTTGTTCAAAATGCTCAGCAGAGGGAAATCGGTGGCTCCCACTGGCAAACCCCAACGTGAGCAGCTCAAGCGTTGAGTGGTTACTGCTCTCTGGCTGGGGCACAGCCACGAGCCCCCCGAGGCCCCACTGCTGGCACCAAACCTCTCCAGAAAGCCAAAAATGCTGGTTCTTGGCATGCCAGGGGCTCCCCAGAGGCAATTCCAGCCAGGGGCTGGATTTGGGGCTGGTGCTCGAGGTGGACAGAGGTTGTGAGGGGAATCCCAAAGGGACTGAAAAGGAATGAAGCCACGCTAAGACCTGGATTCCCCAAAGCACAAGTGGGATCGGTGCTCCAGCACTAATCCCCTCCACAAACCCCCTTAATTCTCCCCTGTCCAAACACCCACAGTTGCCAGGGCCCCCTTGACCTCCCTCCTGGGTCTGCCCCCTCTGAATGAAGGGCTTTTACACTCTCAAGACTTCTTTCTATGTTTGGAGAGTGTTTTTCTTGCCAGTGTCTCCCACAGGCTGTGAAGCGTGAGCTCCACCATCGCCTCATTGCACTCCTGGGCTGGAGGGCTGGGGAAAAGATTGATTTATGGTTCCCTAAAAGTGATTTATGCTCAGCAGAGTGGAGCAGCAGAGTCCCCCCCGTGCACACACCCCCCTCCTCTGCTGAAAGTTTTAAGATTAATTCACAGACAGACTCCAAAAAAAAAGGGGAAAAAAGGGGCTTCCCCCGGCAGCCCTCCAACCACCAGTGCTGTGACTATAATTACCCAACCCATAATCAAGGTAATTTGCATCCAGCACGACCCAGGGTTGCACATGCCCAGCAGAATTTTCCAGCCCACTGCAATCCTGCAGAGCAGGACAAAATTTTTTGTGAGGAAAATCCAGCCACGTCATTTTATTCCTTGGGGTCTGGCACAAGTGCCCAGCACTGGGGACAGCAGGAAGGGGGTTCAATCCAGCTGGATTTAAATGTTAACTGGAATTTAGGTGGTGTGGAGTTGTTATTCCTAAATATGGGGTACCCCTCTTGCTCTTCATCCCCATTTTGCCTGAATCTGCCCACAAAAATCCTTACTCAACCTGTCAATGAGTCTTGGCTGCTTTCCTAAAGAAATTATCACTCGTGCTCTGTGTGTGTCTGTGTCAGCCAGTGCATAAATTCCCCCTCTCTGTGTCTTTTCGACCTGTTGGCCAAATTAATTCAGTTCTGAGCTAAAGGTCTCAAAGGTAATTAAAATCCTGCAGCATTGATGTAACCAGGTGAAGGCAAAGGACGGTATTTCTGTCTTGGGGATGTCTGGGTGAGCTCCACACCAGCATAACCTTTGGAGCCTCCCTGCCAGAGAGAGTCATTATTGCTGCCCAAAACCCAGCAGAGACTTCACACAGAGCCCAGAACCTGCTGGGGAATGGAAACCCCATTTCTCAGGTGGTGTTAGTGAGACTGTGCTCAGAAAGGTGAGTTGTGAACCACTGGCACTTTTGTGTTCCCTCCATCCCAGGGCTCAGGAACAGCCACTGGTTCAAACAGCCCCCAAAAAACAAGAGCCATGGCCTGGAGAGCTTCCACCCACCCTCAGCTCACCCTCAGGGCAGTGTCCCCAAGGGTGGTGTGGGAAGACATTGAGTGCCACGACTCTGCTGGGCATCCCATGGCTGGGAATTCCTGCATGGGACACCCTCTCCCACACCCCCTTCCCAGTAACCTGCCCCCAGTGGGGCCCGTGGTGGGATGGTGATGCAATGCCTGTGCCTGGACGGTGAGGATTGAGCTGCCAACTCCCTCCTGGCTCATAAATCACCGTCTGTCCTGTGGCCTGGCGTTATCCCTCATCTTGGAGTCCCACAAATCATGGAGGGGGGTGGCTGCCACCTGCAAAGCACAGCTTTGCTCTGCAGAACGTGGCCCAGGAGCTGGAGGGAGAGGCCATTTTTAAAAGCTGCCAGTAAAGTGTTTTACAGGACGGATGGTAATTTATTTTAAAATAAATAAGTTCAGAGGTGGAGTGACAGGAGGGAAGTGGATGCGCCTGTTCTCGGCTTTCCCTGAATTGAGTTATTTTGCTGCACAATAATTGTTGGTTTCTCCTTTGAACTTGTTTTTCGTGGCATTATGAGCATTTCTACACCATTCCTGCAGCTGCTGTGCAGGGCTGAGCTCTGAGACTGGATGGGGATTTACACCTCAGGTGATGAGTCCTCAGTGGCTTCCCCAGGCTGGAGATGGGAGTTGACACAGAGATTAGCCAAGGGCCGGGGACTCTTGGCCAGAGCTGGCTGGAGAGGAAGAGCCAAAGCATCTACCCAGGTACAAAGAAGGCACAGCCCAGCATTCAGTTCTCAGGTACCCCATGACAGGACCAAAAGCATCTGTAGTTTTGCATCTCCTCCTCCTCTTCTTTCCTGAGGAAAGAGTTACAGATGCAGAGCAAAGTTATTTCCATTTCAGATGCACTTTCTGCTGCTGCCTCTTGTGTCCACTCTGCCCTTCCTGTTGCTTTGCCCAGGCTGAGTTTGCCCAGGAGGTGCCAGAGCCCACTGGGGGAGGTTGGTGTCTTTGATTTGATGGATGGTTATGAGTGGATACAGCAGGTACCTCTCCCAGCTTTTATCAGACCACCAAAGCATTTCCCAGAAGAGACACCCCTGGCCTCCATTATCTCATCTCTAAGTACAATCCTCCAAGCTTATAAATTTTTCTAATGCAGAATCTCTGGGGATGGGATGAAATACTGCCCTGGCTCTTACAAAATGGGAGGTGTTAAAATCTGGTGCTCTCGGGGAATGTTGACTCTCAAGTGCTGGAAGAGCAGCTCAGACAATTCTCCATCAGGAAATCTTTCTGCTCAGGCCAAGAAAACCAAGTGGGTGACTTGGTCCCATCCCACCTCATGGACTGTAACTTGGGGATAACAAGCACTTGGCTCTCGTAGAAGTGAGCCTTGAGGTGAGGAGTCTTGTCCTTGTTCATGGGTTTGATTTGCTTTTATGAGGTTAAAACCACCCAGTAAATGCTGGAGAGCCGAGTAATTCCCAGCAACCTCAAATCTACCTGTCAGATGGTGATAAAACCATCCTCAACACACACACACCAGCCATTAGAAAGCGTTTCAGCTGAAGTTGCCCAAATGTTTTCTCAGGGAAATCAGAGCCATTCTGTCCATTGCACAGAATAAGAAATTGAGGGGGAAACAACATGGTCGAGGTCACCAAACACTGACGGTGGAGCCTGGAATGAGGACAAGGTGCAACAAGATGGTTCAGGGCTCCCAGATGTTCCCAAAGGTGGATGGAGCAGGTGGAGGTGAAAACTCTGAGCTCTCCAGAGGCTGTGGCTTCCTGGAGCCCAGAAAACAAACACCTCACTGGGTATAACCACATCAACTCCAGTTGCTTGAGAAAAGAGATTGTGAGGTGAGAACCTGCCAAATAATGATGAGGGAACTATAAAATCACAGGATAGGATGGGTTGGATGGGACCTTCAAGATCATCTATCCCATCCCCTCTGCCCTGGGCAGGGGCACAATCAGCCTGGATCTGGGTGAAAGGATGGAGCAGTGGTAGGAAACTTGTCCAGATCACTAAGCCTGGTCCTCTCCTGTTGACACAACACCTTTGCCACTCCTTGGGTTTGAAATTTGTAGGGCAAAGCAAGGAGAGCAAAAAAAATATCACATGGATGAACAATTATTTTGACTTTGCCCTCTGGCAAATGCAGCTGGGTCTGTCCCAGATGTGGGAAGAGATGGATCCAGGGGATGGGTGAGCAGGTCTTGCAGAGGTGAACAGCTCCTGAGTGTTCTTTGAAAAGGAGTGAATGTTCTCAAGGAGGGACAGAAGCAAACAGGGAGGTGGGTGGGTCATTCCTGGTTTCTGGGTTTGTGGAACATGACGGAAATGGCAGTGCAGTCTGGAATGAGCCTCGTCCCTGGTGTCTGCAGCAAAGTGCTCTGGCAGGAAGAAACAAGGTGCGAGCGGGGATGGCTCATCCCCAGAGCTTAGTCATGGAGTTAAAGGGTGGTGTCATCTCACACAAACAGAAAACTCCCTGGTCTGAGTTTTATCCCAGCATGATGACAGGGACAGACTGAACTGGCTTTGCCTCCCCAAAGGTGTTGAGTTTCCAGAAATCCCATTTTCTGTTCTTCTCCATCCCCCAGGAGTGTTGGGTGTCTATGAAGCTTTGTGGCAGCATCTGGGGCTCACTGTGGGGGTGCTGGGCACACGTGGGACCAAAGAGGAGCTGACCATTAAAGAGGGATTCCTCACACCCAATCTCACACCCCCAGCAAGTCTCCACCCTGAGCTGAACATACAACAGCCCAAGCCTTTTGAGTGTGTTCAGAAGTGATGAAGCCAAGAGTGTCCCAAATCCCAGACACCCTCAGCTCAGCTGGGCCGGTGCCATCGGCTGTTTGAAGTGCTGCAGAACTGGTTCATGGTGCTGGGCCAGGCAGCTCCTGCCTCTCCAGGTCCTCAGAGGGCTCTAGTCACCCTAATCCACCATGATGACACCAAGCCATGAGCATCTGGCTGAGGAAGGACACCATGCAACACCTTGATACCCAAGCCCCAAAATCCCAGGGTGGAATCATGACTCCCTGGAGGAGACAACCTCATTGGTGGTGGTGGGTTTTAGTCAGGTCCAAAGACCTTCTGGGGGAATGAAGAATGTCCTTGATGGTGGCACTTGGTGTGCACAAGGTGTTGAGGATGCTGAAGCCAGTGCTGGTGCCCAATATGACCATTAGGGGCTTCCTTCCCCTAAGGGTGTGTCATCACCCCATCCATCTGGACCCCAAAGCCACCACTGGCTTTCACTGACTCTTTTCCTTCTCCCCCATCCTTCTGCCTTGGTTTGAGCTCCTCAGATGGAGAATGCAGAAGCCAATCTCGTTGCAAACAGGAAGGTGAGCCAGGCTCGTCCCAAGAGGCTGTTTGGAGGTGGATTTGCTGAGCGTGGGGATGAGCAGCCACCAGCCCTTGTGAATCACAGAGTTGCAAATGCTGAGTAAATGTCCACTCCCCAGAGCTGAGTGCTGTGATTCAGGTACACGAGGCCATACCTGCCCTGGAGATTTGGTGCCTTGCAACCCGTTTCCTCCAATCAAACCCTTGGTTTGGGTGGGATCTTCCAACTCAGTGGATGTTAATCCCATCAGATCCCAACCAAGCGGCGATGGAGGGTGGGAGGTCACCTTTGGTATGATCCAACCACTGAGATCTCAGGCACTGGGATGGGCTGGGACCAGGGGAAACCTTGGAAAACTGAGTGGTGAAATACTGCAGGAACAGGGAACTGGCCTGGGGGATCATCTCAGGGGTTTGAGGGAGTGGAACCAAGAAGAAAAAGAGAGAGAAGAGAGAAGGAGAAGAAGAAGGAGAAGAAGGAGAAGGAGAAGGAGAAGGAGAAGGAGAAGGAGAAGGAGAAG
>JAJPCS010000322.1:18956-30805 GCA_021164005.1 Willisornis vidua nigrigula | reverse complement strand
TCCTTTCCTTTCCTTTCCTTTCCTTTCCTTTCCTTTCCTTTCCTTTCCTTTCCTTTCCTTTCCTTTCCTTTCCTTTCCTTTCCTTTCCTTTCCTTTCCTTTCCTTTCCTTTCCTTTCCTTTCCTTTCCTTCTCCTCATCTCCTCTTCTTCTCCTCTTCTTTCCCTCTTCTTTTCTTATTTTCCCTCTCTCACCTTTGCCTTTTTTTTCCTTTTCTCTTTTCCCCTAACATGTTTTTTCAAGAATAACTTCCTGATCAGGAGGGGGAATTCTGCCCTCGCAAGCCTGTGCTCAGAGCAGAGGTGAGTAGAACTCTTTACTAGTTATTTTTCTATACATTATGGAAGGGCTTTTTAAAAAAAAAAAAGACGATTTTTTCTTGTTAGCAGCAGAAGAGACTTCCAAAGTCTTTGCCAAGCAATTATTCCTTAAGACTCTGACAGCCAACACGGTGTGTGCACATCCCACAACCCCCCCAGCTCTGCTGGCTCCTTGCTTGGGAACCGCCTTTGCCTACGTGGTTCGGCAGTTTGGGGCAAACCTCGTGTTTATGGGTATTTAGGAATTAGATCCAGCAAAGCCTCGTGTCTCCTGTCGCCTCCCCTTCGGGGGAAGCTGCAGCCTGGCAGGGAGCTCAGCTGGCTCAGCCCACGGGTGGACCAGCCGTGCCTTTAATAAACTCCTTTTCCTCTCCACCACTTTCTCTTCCTTTACAAGGAACATTAAATAAGTGAGATCACGCTTTTCGGGCTCTCCAGTTGCGATTTGCTCAAGTCTCGTGAATTCTAGACCATTAACTGGCTTGTTGTTACAGTTGTTGGGGGTTTTCAGCTCTCCAAGGGAATTACAGTATCAAACGCCAACTTCTCACCCCAAACAAGAGCTGGAGGACAAAACAAACTTGCCTGAAGTTGGGGACAAACCCTTTGCCTTACAGAGGATGCAGGAGGCAGTTTTTATTGCGCTAATGGGAGGGGAAGATCCTCTGCTGGCAAAGCTGAGGAAAAATATAACAATATTACAGACATTTAACTATTCCCTGCACCGAGGCTGGGACCTTAAAACCGAAAACGCCCCAGATGATTTGGATATTGGGTGAGCTGAAGTGTAATAGACATTTTTATTCCCATCCATTTACCATTTTCCGTCCTAGTGTATTATTTTCCTCGCCCAGCTCCTCCTCACTCCATTTTCCTGCACCTTAAACGGATATCCAGGATGTGTTTTGAGCACTCAAAGACCTGTAAGGTGTCTGTAGATGTAGATGTGCCTTTTGCGTGGCAGAAAAAGCAGCCGGGGCAGGTTCCAGTGATAAACGGCTACCCCGAAACAACAGCCCTGTGCACTTCCCACAGCCTGTCCGTATTTTATTCCCCGTGTCAAGTATCTCTATATTTATTCTAAATACTTCCTTTTTCACCCTGGCAGGAAACCTCTTGGTCGAGTCATCTCAGCTCCTTCCAACTCCCAACCAACTTGGGGTGAAATTCAGCTGAGGAAAAAAGCTGAGCCATGGCGGGGTCTGTTTTTCCAACCTGCAGACACACAAGGAGACCTTTTAATTTGCATTTTTCCCCACTTTTTTTTTGGTTGGTTGGTTTGTTGTTCCTTTTTCCCCAGGCAAGAAAATGCAACATCCATGATATAAACTATTTTTGCTTTATGAGCGTTAAATTTCCTGGTCTTTTCTAGGGGAAGACAGAAAGTGGGTTAAGTCCTTCCAGTCTAAGATACAAATAGATATTTGGGGGCATTTTAATTGGGTTTTGTATTTCTAATTTTGATTTCTTGAAAAGCTGAGGCTGGAGGGGTGGGGAGAAGGAGCCTCTTCCAGTGGGAGCCGCGGGCCGAGCTCACCCCGAGGGCTGCGCTGGGGGAAGAGGAGACGCGGGAAGGGAAAAATGTTATTTCTCGCAGAGGGGTCGCGATGGTGTAAAACGGGAAAGGGAGAAGGGAGGAGCGCCGGAATAAATTTCCCAATCAGAAGGGGGAAAGGGCAAAGCCGAGAAAAGTTAACCCAAAACTTGAGGCTGTTGTTTTCCCCGCGCAGCGAGTGATGCTCATCCGAGACAGTCATTAGCATGGGCTGCCGATCCTCTCCCCTACACTAGACAGTGACCTTGAACTGAGCGTTGCAATCTCGCTTTTTCCAGCCTCTTTTCCTCTCCCTCTCTTTTTTTCATGGCTCCTTTTTTTTTTTTTTTCCCCGCGGCTTCCACAACAAAGATCTTCTTTCCACCAGCATTTCCCCTAAAGCTGCCTGTGTGGAGGTGGTAAAAAACCAAACTCCCACCGAGGATCATGAGATGTCTTCGAAAAGGTCTCTGTCTGCCTGAAAACTGGGATTGCTGCAAAGGGGGAAAAGCTCAGAGAATTTTTTTATTTGGGCTTGGGAACTGCCTTTTTTTAAGGAACAACCCCAAAATAATTAAAAAATAAAATAAAATCCTAACCCGGAGGGGTTGCTCCAAGCAGTGCGAGTGGAATTTGCGATATTTTCGGTGGGTTGTGCAGGGGAAGCTCCTCAGCCCGTGCCCCAGGCAGGAGGGCTCGGCTCAGCCTTTCGTTTTCCAACAGCGCTCAGCCAAACTGCGCATTACAAAAGCCCAAGCGCTCAACCTGAACTGGGAAATGAGTTTTTAATGGGCAAGAAATTCCGGGGAAAACTCTGTAGCTTTTCTTAGGAGTCCTTAGGATTTTTTTTGTTTGTTTTTTTCTCCTTTTCTCCGACCTGCAGCAGCGCTGAGATGGGAGCGCTGCTCGAGGCCACCAAGACCAGGGAGTTCCTCTCCACGCTTAATATATTTCTGAGCACGGCTGTGGCATTTCCCAGCTTAAAAAAAAAAAATAGTGAACCGGGGGTGCTTTTCTGCCTCTCCCTTGCTGAGATGCCCAGACTGACATTGTCCCTCCACTCACAGCTTGAGGTTCGCCTGCTCTGCACATCAACCCTGCAGATGCCTCCCCAAATGTAAACGTTTCATTAAATTTTTGGTTTCATCCTGAAACAGAAATATTACACGAAGAGGAAAAGCCTCAAATACGCGGAGATTGGTGCAGAAATTCACTTTCCCTAGGTGCTGTGGAGAACAAAGCCCTGCAACTCCCGGGCATGTCTTACAGGGGGAATTTTGCGAAGGAAAGAGGAAGGTAGAGGAAGGGTTTTCTTAAAAAACAGAGCAGCAAACAAAGCCAATTCAGATGGCAACCTCGGGGGATCACGTGCTCGTTTTTATATAAACTATTCCTCCCCACTCTTGCCCAGCGTCGAGAGCAGCTTCTTCTGCAGAGGGAAGACACTCCTGGAGAAATTGCGAGCAGCTTTTTCACTTATACCTGCAGGGAGAAAAATTCCTTGGCAAGGTTTAAAAAAAAAAAGAGAGAGAGAGAGATAAAAAAAAAAAAAGTTTCATTCTAGCAAAATATTCCTAGTGGTCGTATTTCTTCCTTCGCAGGCAAAGCGTGTGGGAAGGTGTGCACGTACCTCTCAAGGTATGTATGGAGCTCATCCATAGGCGTGCCAGGGAGAAAGAGCGGTAGGAAAAGGTGGGATAGAGGTTTTCCACCTTCAGGAGCTGTCCATGGAAGCACCTCCAGGGTTTATTTTATTGCCACCTGATTTTTTTTTTCAGGGTTGGGAGGGGGTTCACCTGAAACCTCACGAGGGAAAAAATGACTTTATGTTTGAGGAATATGAAAAAATAGTGGTGAGGGAGGTTGGTTGTTGTCTGGAAAGGCGCAGTTGGAGAGATTGGGCTGCACCCGCTCGGCAGAGCCTCCGCGGAGGGGTTTTACCTCTACAGGAATATTTACGGTACTTTGCAGAGTCAACCTGGCAAGGGGAACGCTTGGGAGTTGCTTAAGGCAGGCGAAGAATGCAAAGCCACGCAAAAATCCAGCAAACGGGGGGGCACTTCGGATCCTTAAAACAAAACAGGAATGGGGGAATAGGAGAGAAAAACATAAGGAGGAAAAAAATCCAACCCAAACCACCCTCAAATGGTTCCCGCTTTGCACACAATGTTCCTCTTCCAGTATTTTTTTCCCCTTCCAGTATTTTTTCTCCTTCCAGTATCTTTTTCTTCCCACAACATCATCTATTTTGCACTGAAAGCAGCCCAGTATTGATTTTTTTTCCCCTTCATCCCTTGTATTCCTTTGCAGCAGCTCTTTTCAGTACGACCACGAGAAGAGGATGGATGGGAGGGAAGAGCTCTCTGGTGTTACGAGGGCAGAATATATCGCTATAATGTGGCGAGGAACCAGCTCTGTGTGTGTGTTCACCTCTGTTTTCCCGGGGTGGGGACCAAAGAAAACGGGCGAGAGCACCGGAATTTTTATTCATTCCCTGAAAGGAAGCAAAAAGATTTAGATTTAAACACTTACTCTGCTGGTGTGTGCGCACATGGAATATACACCGGGTAAATGAAGGCTGCCCACGGTCGTGTTCTCCTGCCTGCTGTATTCGACACACACCATTAATAAAAGCAATTGAAGATTGTTAAAAAAATCTTCCATCCCTTTTGGAGAGACTGGCAAGAACCTGCCAAGAGGCTGCATTCTGCCAGCCCGCGACAAACCACCTAGTCCGAGAGGAGAGGGGGAAACGATGATAATAATAATAATAATAATTTAAAAAAATAGTAGGAAAGGTCGCAAATAGCCTCCAACTCTCCCACCCCACGGCGCGTCAATAGGAGCCTGTTGCGGGCACCATCATTCGTCTCCTTAAAAAGCCCGTAAACTTTATATGACACAATATCTAATAGTAATTTATTGGGGAGATACTGTAAATTCGAACTGTTTTAGTTAGTAAAGGAGCTAATTAATAAGAGCCAGCCTCGCTTTTGCAGATAGTGGAGGGCCCCGAATTGTTGCCAAGGGAGGGGCGCGCCGTGGTTTGGGGGCAAAACCTTCGCTTATCAGTTGTTTTACGCTAAATATGACATTTTAGGGCTCTTGGTCGTTCTTACGCCCGTGCTGGGAGTAGCTTAAAAAAAAAAAAAGCTTTATGGGATTTTATTAATGATTTTTTTATTATGGGGGGCAGGTCGGGTGTGGAGGGGGGAAGAAAAGGCGTAAAAAGGCGGAACTTGCTGTTGTGTTTTGTCTCGGCTGCCAAAGAGGGGAGGGACCCCCCCCCTGAAGCGCAATTTGGGGCTCACGTGACCCCCCTGGACCAATGGGCACGAGCCGTCGGTTTAACTATGTTTAATGTCAGATAGCAATAAAGTAGAAGCTTTCGGTCAGGCCCGCGGAAATGGGCGAGCACAACCTCCTTAATCCCGGCTTTGTGGGACCTCTGGTGAACATCCACACGGGAGACACCTTCTACTTCCCCAATTTCCGCGCCTCCGGAGGGCAACTGCCCGGTCTGCCGTCCCTCTCCTACCCCCGACGGGAGAACGTCTGCTCCCTGCCCTGGGCATCCTCGGAACCCTGCAACGGGTACCCTCAACCCTACCTGGGCAGCCCCGTCTCCATTAACCCTTCCTTCGGCAGAGCCTGCGACCTCGCCCGGGTGGAGGAAAGCAAATGTTATTACCGGGAGACCTGCTCAGACAGCAGCGGGCTGAAGAGGGAGGAGAGGGGCAGGGACAGTGCCTTGCTGCCCCTCGAATCCAGCCTCCCCACTGGCATGGGGGGCACTTTCAGCAAATATGACTATCCGAGCAGCGAGGCGGTGCCCCACGACCCTCCGTCCTGCCAGTCCTTGGAGTCAGACTCCAGCTCTTCCTTGCTCAATGAAGGGAATAAAGGCACGCCCGGAGAAGCGGGGGGCTTGGTGTCCCCCCTGAACCAAGGCAGCACTTTAGGCAACGGTGGTAAGACCCGGGAAGGACGGGCTCGGCACTGGATCTGCTCGTGCTGGTGCAGGGGGGGCTTTGCCTGGAAACTTGCCGGCTCGGGGCTTCTCGGGGGTGTAATTCCCGGGCTCAGCGGTGGGAAGCGACGTGTCTATGTGTGCTGAGACCACTAGGGGTAGCACCGAAATCCCTAATGTTTTATTAGGTGGTGCTTCTTTTAAAAGAAAAGGCTATAAACATGTAAATATCCCATAAAAAAAAAGAGAGGGAGAGAGGGAGAAGCGGAACGGGGCAGTGGCTGCGCAGCCCCGAGAGGCGCCGAGGCTGCCGGAGGGTCTGGCGCTTGGGGGGCATCGCAGAGGTGTGTCTGCCCGAGGGAAGGAGGGAAAAGAGGGCGATGCTTTAAAATAACCCCACGACCTTCAAAGGTGTCATTGGAGACGGGAGGTTTCTCCCTGTTCCCTTCCGGGGGGTTCCAGGCTTGTCGCCCGCTCCCTGCCCGTCCTTTCCGCCGTGCCCCGCTTATAACACTTCCCACCTTCCCCTTCCTCTGCCTCCAGTGCCCTTCCCACGCACCCCGCGTGGCCCTGGGAGGCATCTGGGAGCATCCCTAAGCACCCACGGCCAGAACAGGAGAGCCCTGGGGGGACACCAGGGAAAAGGATGCTGGGGGTGCTGTTTGTTTTTTAGAGAAAGGTGCTTTTTGTTCCTTGCCAAGCGCTCAATTCTCGCTCCCTCTTCCCCAGGTGCTCCTTGGTACCCGATGCACACACGGTCCCGGAAAAAGAGAAAACCCTATTCCAAGCTGCAGCTGGCAGAGCTGGAAGGGGAGTTTATGGTCAATGAATTCATTACTCGCCAAAGAAGGAGGGAGCTCTCAGACCGATTAAACCTGAGCGACCAGCAGGTGAAGATCTGGTTCCAGAACCGGCGCATGAAAAAGAAAAGACTTCTCCTGAGAGAGCAAGCCCTTTCTTTTTTTTAAAGTTTTAAAAACGTCTGTGTCGGGTGTTATAAAAAAATAGGAAAAAAAAAAAAAACAAAACAAAAACCAAACCCAACCAAACCCCACATAGACTCTCTAAGCGTTCACCCGAGCTCCCAGGACTTTACCTGATCACTCTTAATCCCCCCCATCCCTCCTTAAGAAATCGATGAATAAAGAAATGGTATGAATAAATAACCAGTTTCCCTTAGAATATGAAACCCGACAGGGAGAAAAATTAATAAGAATAAGAATATTGCATCTTCTCCGCCGGGACGGCTTCCAGAGATGCTCGTCGGGATGAAGGGAAGGTTTTAAGAGCGGCTTTAGGCGCTTGTCCTTTCCCAGGAGCACAGGTAGGGTTTCCGTGCAGCGCCGGGCACCGTCGGGGCCGTCGGGGGTCCCGCTCCTCCCCCGGCCTTTCACCCCCGACTGGCGGCGAGTCCGGGTCTGAGAGTGAGGAGGAATCCTGGAGCACCTCCCGGGCTCCACGCGGGGTTTAGGGCTGATTTGATGTTCAGTGGGAAAGCGGGAGGGAAAAAGCAAAAATGAAATAATAGGGGCAAAAATAAAGAGGACGGGGAGTGGGTGGGTTGTCTTGAAGGACCGACCCCACATCCTTATGGAAGATGCTTTTTTGTGAGTGCACGGTGGGACCCAGGATGTGGTTTTTTCAGTCTAAATTGAGGGTTTGCGACTAATCAGTGTCTCGAGGCTTAATCAGGATCTCCAGGCATAGAGGCGAGACAAAGACTGTGTATATATCCGCTGTATATGGTATATATCTATATAATATATGAGGTACGTGTATCACACCATGTCCCTGTAGATGTGAGGCTTCGATGCCGGCGCTGGGATTGTCCTCAACGCCAGAATGTCACAAGGAGAAGGAAAACGCTCCCCCACCCCCTGAAAACTCTCCTAGGAAAAAAAAAAAGAGTCTAAATTTCCCTGAATTTCCTTCCAAGCAAACTGAGCTTTTTGGAGATTTTTTTTAAAATTCTCTCCTACTTCCCGGCTTTTCTCTGCACTACCCTGAAATTACATCCTCCTTCTTTAAAGAAAAATGATGTTTCTTTGCAGCAGCTCTGCTAAAGGAGTGTGAATATTGATGTGCTGTGGGGGTTGATGACAGCGTAGGAAATTAGGTTAAAAAAACCCCTTCTCTTTGGTACCCTGCGGTTCCAGGAGCCTTTTGGAGCCGGAGCTCGACGTATCTCCCCTTGGTGGGATAACTCGAGCTGCGTTTTGTCTCCTATAGACGCTTTTTCCTCAATTAAACACAACAACAACAACAAAAGGACGATACGAGAGGGGTTTGAAGGAAATAAAGCTCAGATAGATCAGCTGTGAATCACCCTGCAGGTTTCTAGCAAGGATGATGCTTTCTTTTCCCTCCCTAAAAAGTCCAGCTGATGGAGACAGCCCCATCTTCAAGAAGAGGTTTCGGCCTTTGGGAGACAAGGAGGGGAGATCCCTAAAGCCCCTGCTTGGCTTTTCTCCTTTCAGGGCATTAGAAAGGGGCCTGGAAGGATGCGACGAGTTTTCTTTGTGCTTGTACTCGCGTTTCCTGGAGGAAAACAAACCAATTTTCCATATTCGCACTCAGGTCTGTGTTCAAGGCACTTCTGGGTTGGGGGGAAGCGACACAGACGGGGTTGGGATAGAGGAGCAGCAGTTTAGGGCCCAGCGAAGCTTTACCTGCTTGGAAATTGTAATTTAGGACAAAAAGGGGAAAAAAAGAGGAATTTTTATTTCAGGCCGAAGGGGGAGAAGGGGCCGTCGGTGCTGCGGCCGCGCCGCGCTTTGCTCCAGTCGTTTTATATCGGAGGGGGGATTAATTTTATGGCAAAGCAGCGTTTTCTGGGAAGTCTGGATGCTCACCACGTGCTCCCGCTTCCCCGCGTTCATGGTCATGACCAGCAGCGCCGAGGAATGCTTTTATTTACGAGCTGCAAAGGATGGAGCAGACTCCTTAAAAAAAAAAAAAATCCCTCCCTGGGCTGGAAGGAGCCTTTTCCTTCGGCTTTATTTCTGCAGGAGCACCCGGCCGACCCTCCTCCCTTCATCCCAAGCCCTTCCCCGTCTCCTTTTTCTTCTTTTCTCCCCTTTTTTTTAATTCCCAACCGGGAAATGTCACGTCTTTATTTTCTTCCAGTTGCTTTGCAAAGACTCCCCCCCACCCCCCTCCCCGGTGCCAGTTTCTGGGTGAGGGTCCCCTTTTGCCCCCTCGTCCCACAAAAAAAGAGCCTCTGCAGAGGGTCTCGCCTGTGCAATAAAGCCCTGGATGTGTTAAAACACATATATAGAATTATCCCTCTGGATGCTCCAACCCAACCATGTGCAATGTGGAGGAATTCAATGCCTTGGGGATATTCAGTTTTTGGGGTAGGGGGTGGTCGCGAGGGGCGATAGGGACGATTTGGGGGGTGGTCGTGGCTTTGGGTGCTCTCGGAGCACCGTCTCGTCGTGGCGAGGGGCTGAGTTGGCTCCTCAGGGGGTGACTTGGGGCTGTGAGGGGTCGTGGGGTCCCGGGGAGGGTGTAATTCCATGGAAAAATGAAAATAAAGCGCCGAACCCAGCGAGGTTTGGCTGATCTGAGCCCCCCAACCCCCCCCCGGCAATGAGGCAGAGGAGGGGATGGAGACGGGGGTGAGGAAGGGAGGAACGAGGGTGAGTTACGGGGAGATGTCAGAAATGCTGTGTTGGATTTCAATCCCACCATCGCCAAAAACAAATCAATCCGTTTCGTTATTCTTCACCCACCGAGGGGCTCTTGTATCCCCCGAAAAAAAACAAAAAACCCAACCCCACCGCCCTCCCCAACACAAAACCCGAGGCACCAGCACCAACCCCCGGGGGAAAATACCGAAGGAAATAAAAATATATGCAATATTCTCTCCCAGATTGCTTTAAAAAGGCGGCTCGGTGGGATTTCTGTTGGGTCTGTGTTTGTTCTCCGTGTACGTGGCGTTGTTTTTGCTGCTTGTATCGCCTAGTTTAGGTCCTTGCCGTTGTTATTCTGCATCCCTGGCGGTAGAGTCCATATGTAAAGGTTCTTACCTCGAGCTGTTCTATGTAGGGTCTATGCAAATGTCTGTTATAGCACGTTCCGGCTTTATAGTCATGTAAAAAGTTGCTTCACAATAATAATAATAATAAAAAAATAACGTATTATTATGTGATTTCTTGATAATAAATAAAATTGCCCAAAACATCTCCGTGGTGATTTACTCTTTGCTATTTAAAATTAGTATTAAGTTAGAAGGTTAATAAAAGAGCAACAAAAAAAAAATAATATATTGGCCAGCGTTGCCTTCTGTGCCTTGTAGATCATCTTTTTTTTGGGGGGGAAAAAAAGAAAAGTAATTAAATGAATGTGTAAAAGGCGTTGTAAAAGGAAAAATATCGCTTGCTATGTCAGTCTAAATATAATTAGAAAAATCCCGGGGAAACAAGAAGCATAAGGTGATCTCCAAATTGCTGCTTTAATGAGTCAGGCTCGTGCACGGAGCATTAATTGGAAGCAAAACTCCACCAAAACGCTATTTTTGGGGGGCAAAGAAGCCTAAAAATGGGCTGTTTGGGATTCTTTTGTCTGTGGTGGAGCGGGCTGGGGGTTTGCACCTCTCCTGGAAGCAGCTCCCTCCCCTCCGTGTGCCATGGGTGGGCTCCTCATGGATCCACAACCAGAGGAACGGCCAAAACATCCCGGGGATGACTTTAAGATGGGAATGATTCGTGGAAGAGCAGCTCTTAAACTGGAAATATATTAGATTGGGTTTGGATTCGGGCATGTTGATGCTTATGGTTATGGTTATGGTTATTGGGATCAGCATTACGGCGTTTCTTCGACGTAAATTCGCAGCAAATTCATTTAACAAGAGGGAAAAAGCCGAACCCCGTCAGGCCAATTTAAATAAATTAGATTATGATGTCCTCGATCTCTCTCTAAGTGGGTATTTACACATAATGGCTTCTCTGGATTTTCCTTTTGGGGGAGATGCCACACACTCCCCGGGGAGGGCAAAAAGCTTTTAGGAGATCGATAAGGGATTTTTGTGAAAGAAATACCGAAGGAACCCACGGTGGGGTCTGTGGAGAGTCTTCCCCAAGTCCTGGCCGTGTCCAGGCCCAGAAAATCCCAGCTCAACTCTCAGTCCAGGCTGGACCCACTGGATGTCACTGCCCTCAGCCTGAGGGACTTCGGCTCAATTTTTCTGCAAACCCCCACACGGTTCACAGAAATCAACGTTATTTTTTCGCTGTTTCCTCAGGTAGGATCCTCCAACACCAAAGTTATGAGGATTCATCCAGTCCTGAGCCGTTTCCTACAGTTTTTTTCTTCTTCCCCCCTCCCCCCCAGGAGGTGCTTGATTCGAACAGAGGAGGAGGAAGGCGAAAAGCAAATATTTCTGTAGGAATGGGCCCCATCTCTGCCCCTTCCAGCAGCAAAACTCAACCACCCTCGAGCGAGATTAAAGCTGGGGGATATGGAGCAACAGGAGTTGGGGAAACAGAAAGATTTTAGGCATTCCACAGAGTCAAAATCCACATTTTTCATGTAACTGTTACTTTTAAAACTTTTTATTTAATATATTTTTCCTTCACGTGTTCACCCACCCTCCCTCTGGTTCTTCTGCTCCACATTTATCGTCCAGGCAAACCCAAATTTGACTTGTATCTACTTTTATTTCCTTATTTCCATGTCCCTGCACCAATCTGGGAGGAAAATGGGCAGGAGGAGGAATTAAACCCAACAGGGCCGAGTGCTGTGGAGTGACATAAATTGTAGATATTGTGAGTCGGTTCACCTTGACCAGGAACAGTCGGATTTCAAAGACATTCAAACACTCACGAAAACAGATAAAACTTATTTATTACCAGCGAGAGGAGAGAACAAATTGTTGCTTCGCCATAAAATGTGTATTATTTCTGGGCCGGTTTCTTTTATTCAGCAGCGAATTTCATTGCTGCGGCTTCCAAATGAGTTCGTTAGCGAGGGGAGGAAACCTCCACCCTTTAATTGCAAGGAATATTTCTCCCGCTAATGACAAAG
>JAJPCS010000322.1:0-18946 GCA_021164005.1 Willisornis vidua nigrigula | reverse complement strand
GTGCTTTGGCCCAGAGGGGAGGGAGATGGAAACTTTTATTTTCTCCTTCTCTACACCCCTCCAAATTAAGGAGCTGACGCAGCTCGGAGGGGTCCGGGCTGTGGGTGCCTGTGGGTGTCCCGCGTGTCCGTGGGCTCTGTGCCCTTCGGACCTTTCCTGTGGAGAGGACGACATGAAGGGAGCGAGTGTGGAGGGGGTGGGAGGGTGGGATGACAGGGAAGGGGGTGTGGGATCCCAGGGAAGGGGGATTTGGGAGGGTGGGACGGCAGGGAAAGGGGTGTGGGGGGGTGGAATGCCAGGGAAAGGGGTGAGGGATGCCAGGGAGAGGGATGTGATGCCAGGGAAGGGGGTGGGGGAGCGTAGGGTGGCAGGGAAGGGGCTATGGGGGAGTGGGATGGCAGGGAAGGGGGTGGGATGCCAGGGAAGGGGGTGTGGGATGCCAGGGAAGGGAGTTCGGGAGGGTGGGATGGCAGGGAAGGGGGTGTGGGAGGGTGGGATGGCAGGGAAGGGGGTGTGGGATGGCAGGGAAGGGGGTTCGGGAGGGTGAGATGCCAGGGAGGGGAGTGCGGGAGGGTGGGGGGCACCCCACCTTGCTGGGCTGCCCCGGGGGTGCCCCGGGGGGGTGCTGGAGGTTCGGACGATCTGGGAAAAACTGATACGAGAAATGTGATTTGTGTTTCACGGCACAAGCCCAGGGGTGGCCGTGGCCACGCGTGGAAATATTTTGCCCCCTCAACACACCCCTGCAAGTCCTCAAAAGCGAACAAAAGCAAAGCACCTCCTTGCAGCCACATTTTAGATCTTAAAGGACGACAGCAACGGACAATAAATATAATAATTCCCATTCAAGTGAAAAGAGTGACTGGATTCCCCTTTCCAGGGTTGTGTGTGGCTCAAGCTCCGTCCTTTGGCGAATTCCGGGATACATTCACTGTTTTCTCTGCTCCCCCCGTGCTTTTATCCGGATATTTGCAGGCACAAGACCCCCCCTTGTCCTTCCCCAGCCGGTGCCTGCCCGAAAATGCCTCAGTTTGGTTCCGAGTGGGGGTTCATAAACATAAAATAAACACAGAGTGGGAATAATTAGCAGCATTTATCAGCATACGGCCACCCACCCCACTCTGAAACCTCCCAGACCCTGGGAGAGGAAAATGAAGTACATTGCAAGTAATTAGTTTTAAGCAAATCATTTCAAATAGAAACTTATAGGTAAAACCTAATGAAGTGCAGAGAGCGGGGGAAAAAAGCCTCTTTTTTATTGCTCGGTAGGTAGCAAGTAGACACGGCAATATTTTACTGTTGAGAGAATAAATTAATTAATATCTCTGTAGCTTGCAACTACAATGGCTCCATGGATGGCTGCATTTAAAGGAGATATATGTATCCAGTCTCATTGGTGTTGTTAACAAGAGTGATAATAAAGATGAAAAGGATAAGAAAGATAAAAAGATCGGCCGGGTTGTGCTTCTTACTGTGGGTAAATTACGCGAATTTTCTACTGGCTGCATCTTGTTGACTCTATAAAGTCTCTTTTTTTTTCTTTTTTTTTTCCTTTTTCTTTTCTCTCTCTCTCTCTCTTTTTTTTTTTTTTTTTTGAGTCAGACTTCATTAAGTGGCTTTATTTCCATGTTCCTCGAGTAGGAAATGAAGATATGCGCCCCGAGCTCCCCAATAAATCTCGTATTAACTATCCTTCTCTGCAGCTTAAGGGGAGGGGAGATCTCCCTTCTCCCTATTTCAGACCAAAAATTGACTACTTGTGAAAATTAAGTATTTTTCCTGCTTTTGCCAGTGAGGAAATGTAACCATTTGCCTCTTGTGCTTTTCTTGCACCGCAGAAATGAAGGAATCTTGTATTTCCCTCAGTCAAAATAAACTCGGTCGAGCTGCAATATGAGCCCAAGTGCCTCAAATCCGTGTTAAAAATCTACCTGTAATTTTTAAAGAGAGTTTGTGCTTGAGTTTTAGGCTTGGGTTAGTCAAGCCCTGCCACAGAGAACACATAAACCATCAGGATGTCTCATTATAAAACCCTTTGCCAAAATTACTCCATTTCAAAGGGAAAGTGTATTAATATTCAGGTTTGCAGCCACAACACTCCTGCGACTCCCAAACCTACACGTTGGGTGGAGAAACGTCGATAATTACAGAGAGTGTGGAAATTCATTTTATTTTTATGATTAACCAGTAAACTATTATGAGGTGAGACGAGAAGCTGCTAAAGGAGAAAGCATTTAAAAAATTAGGTATGGAAAAGTACAGTGAGAGACCCAAGGCAGCAATGAGGGAAGGCGGGAGGCTTTGGGACCAGTAAATCGAGGAATAAAAGGCAAAAAAATAAAGCCACATACACTTCAAATCAAAATATCTTCAGGTAGAAATAATAGAAAAAATATTTTAATAGATGGTGTAGACCGGGGTGGGTTTTTTGGTAAAAATTAAACCCAGTGGGGTTTGGGGAGGATCTGCAGGAGCAAATGCGAGGGGTGGGGGATGTGAACACAGAGTGGAGTGGAAATGTGTGTGCAAAGCTCGGTGGGGAACGGTGGGGTGAGGTCCGAGCAGGGCACAGCTCGGTGGGGAACGGTGGGGTGAGATCCGAGGTGGGCACAGCTCGGTGGGGAAAGGTGGGGTGAGATCCGAGATGGGCACAGCTCGGTGGGGAACGGTGGGGTGAGGTCCGAGATGGGCACAGCTCGGTGGGGAACGATGGGGTGAGATCCGAGATGGGCACAGCTCGGTGGGCAACAGTGGGGTGAGGTCCCAGCAGGGCACAGCTCGGTGGGGAAAGGTGGGGTGAGGTCCCAGCAGGGCACAGCTCGGTGGGGGACAGTGGGGTGAGGTCCGAGATGGGCACAGCTCGGTGGGGAAAGGTGGGGTGAGGTCCGAGCAGGGCAAAGCTCGGTGGGGAACGCTGGGGTGAGGTCCGAGCAGGGCTCAACTCACCCTCCTCACCCCAGTCCTGCCAAGGACACGCCAATTCCTCGCACCCACGTTCGGGTTTTGGGGGCTGCGGGAACCGGGGGGAGTTTCCCTTTGGATCAGCCCCCGAACTCGCTCTTTCCACCTCATTCCCCCCCGAAAAATCCCCGCATTTCCAACTTGCAGCCAGAGCCCAAACACTGACTTTATGGGTATTTAAACCAACCATCTTCATCTGTAATTGTGGATGAAGAGTATTTATTGCTCCGGTGGAGAACTAGAGATATAATTATCTCTTTATAGAGAGTCTGTGAAATAAAGCATCTGTCTCCCCCCCAGACACACACAAAGGCGGCTCAAACTTTCACATCTGCACAAGCACTTCTTTTATTATTTTTCCCTTTTTCCACCCAAAATGCGTTTATCAAACGGGGGATCCTCTTCTCAAAGTTTTAAGAAATGCTCCCAACGCCGTGGAATGACTTGGCCAAGGATTTCTCTTTTTCTTTTATTTTTTTTTTTTTAAAAAGGAGCTAAAGAAAATACCTCTTGGCCAAAAGGAGCCGCGGTGGCTGCAGCCGTTCCCTGTTGTCCTTTTATTTACAGGGCAAAAGAGATTTGGAGGAGAATCTTGGGGAATGGGGGGTAGAGTCGAGAGTCAAGATATTGAGGAAAAATATTTTTCAGGATTTTTCGGTGTCTGTTTGGAGGCCGAGAGGCATCGAGGCCAAGGGGATGTGGTGGGATAAGAGGGATATTTCTCGGGGAGGACAGAGTGAGACAGAAGGGTCTGACTACAACCTAGATATTTTAATTTTTTTTTTTGGCAGTGGATAAATTTGCTTTCACCCCTTCTCCCCATCTCCCTCCAAAACTGCAAATAAATTTTGGAATTTTTGGGAAGCTTTGGGATAGAAGCTGCCCAGCATTAACCTCCATCCCTTAGTTTAATTTTATTTTTTTATTCTTTATTTTTGAATTCTCTATTTTTTTTTTCATTTCTTTTGCTTTCTCTCCCTTCCCTTGGCCTTCCTGCGCTGCCGCGGGAGGAGCCGTCTGGGCTGCCCGTCTGGGTGGGCGGGGGCCGCCCTCGCAAAGTGAAGGTCAAGTTAAGCCTCCAGGCTCCGCTCCGCGCCCGTCCGCGCTGCTCCGCCGAAGGCAAAGCCATTGCCGGCGACCTCCGCTCAATGCCACAACCTTTATTTTAATTAACCCCCTTCTCCCCCTCTCCAGTCTTCAAGGGGCAAAGAGAGGAGCCAAACGCCGAAATTGCAAAGGGATAGGCCGATTCTGTGGAAGCTTTTCCTCCAAATCCTGATTTTTTTTCATCCTTTCTCCCCCAACAAGCCGGACTTCAGACTTCAAACAAGGTCTTTCCCCCTCCTTTCTCCCTTTTTTTTTTCCTTCATTTTTGCCCCCTTTCTCCTCTTTTCCCAGCAAGATGCAAACCTGTCTGCCGCGGAGGAAATTAAACATCATAAAGAAAAGCCCAATTAAGGTTTAATGTCTGAACATTTTCCATTTCCTCCAGAAAACAATGAAGTTCACTCGGTAAGGAGAGAGGCAGAAGGAAAAGGGGGTGGAGGGAGAGGGGCAGAATATTTTGTCTCAAAGAGGGAGAAATGAGCCATAGAGGGGTAATCCTAATATTAAAGGGGGGTGTGGTTGGGTGGGTGTAGGGGGATATTTGGGGTTAAGCTGAACTCCTCTGCCGGCGGTGCTCGGAGATGGGGAACAACTAAATAAAATAATGTGGGTTTTAATGCCGAGTTACAGCTGATTTCTGCTCATATTTGACTTGGGGAAAAGGCCTGAGCAAGGACTGAGCGTGGGGGAAAGAGGCAGGGGAAGGGGTTAATATTAAATAAGTAATAACGCGGGGACTGGGGGGGAAAAGGGAGGGTCGGGTGAAAGAGTAGGGGATAAAACGCCGAGTGCCTTTACCTTTCACCAAGTCCTGTCCTTGCCTTCCTCCCTTTCTCCTCATCCCACACGGCGCTGGTTCTAGGCCGGACCTTTGAACACCAGAGGGGAAAAAAATAATGCAAAAAGGGGAAGTGAGACCTAAAATAGCCCCAAAAAGAGAGAGGAGAAAACCCAGTCCAAAGCCCCCGAAATTGTTACCCAAACGCTTTGGGCGGTGGGAAAACGGCAGGAAGGGGACAAAGCTCAGCCAGGAGGGTCTTTGGCCAGGTCTGGGTTTGTGTCTTTGCATCCACATCCAGCCCCGAACCCCGAATTGTTCCCTCCCGCCCCGAGCCGAGCCCGCAGTGGGGACCCCACCGATGCCACTCAATGGGGACAGTCCCGCTTTGGGGATGGTTTGCTCTTTGTTTCTCTTCGAGGGGGCAGCTCGTGGGTGGGGGGCACGGAGGGCACAGCCCAAGGGGCAGCCCATGGGTGGGGGGCGATGAGGGCGCACCCCAAGGGGCATCTCGTGGGTGGGGGGCCCTGGGGGGACACCCCGAGCACCGAGAGGGGACAATGAGGCCGCGCATCACCCGTTGGTGCAACCCCAAACCCTTGGGGTCCACCATCTCCCCACTCCCCCCAAACACCAGGGAAGCATTAAAAGCTCCACTTCTCCTTATTTCCCACTCCTGAGAGAACACAGCAACAAACATCCCTCTGGCTTTCAGCCTTAGGGCTCATTCAAAGGTTAAAACGAGTGAGTGTGGAAGGAGATCGGTGCGGCTGAGAAGCCGATTTTGCAGATATTGGCAAACGATGTCATTATTTCGGTCAAATCTGACAGAGATCCACAGAGATAATCAGAAGGCAGGAATGCAAAGCAGCAATGAGTAAAGATGTACATTTATGGGGTAAGAGCAAATAACCAAACGCTTCTGCACAACTGCCCGAGCTACAGACACCCAATTTTATAATAAGAATGGAAAGAGAGGAAGAAAAGGAGAGGGAGAGAGAGAAGGGAAGAAAGGAAGAAAGAAAGAAGGAAAAAATGAGAGAAAAACCACACAGGGAGGGACTAGAAGAAGAGATTAGAGAAGGGTACGATCATTGGACCGGTTTTTAATTCATAATTTATCTGCTTTCAATACATGAAGTTTTTAAAGCCAGTACCTTATTAAATGGGAGCTTCGGCTGCATTAATTTAGGTCTATATTAATTTCAACTGACTCTGGCACCAAAAAAAATCTGCCCTCGCCCCCAAGGAAGAAAAAGAGGCGAATATAATTTTTTATTCTGCAGAGGGATGAAGGAGCAGCTCTGCCTGTTCAGGGCGCCGAGTAAAATAAAACTTATCTAAGAGATTTCCGTGCCCGAATCCCTTCGCTTCTCCAGCTGGAAATCAGAGCTGGATTTGCATGAAAGGGCAGATTTTATAGGCGAAGGGCCGCGGTGAGCAGGGCAGGACAGGTAAATCCATTGGCTCCATAGGGAGGTGCAGAGGGATGGATGGATGGAGGGATGGATGGAGGGATGGATGGAGGTTCTCCCTTCCCTCCTTCCCCGGCGCATTTATCTTCTCCGAGGCTGGATACACGTTTGGAAAATGTCACCCCGTGAAGCAGCTGAAGGATTTTGTTTCATTTTATTCTGATTAATGCGGGGATGGACGAGGGAGCCCAGCGCCGTCGCGCTCTTGATGGCGAATTATTGAAGTTTATCCCCATAAACTGTTGAGATCCGGCTTTGATCAATGGTTGTCTGAGGGAAATACATCTCTGTGTTGGCTGTTGCGGAAAAAAATAACAGAAAAAATAATAAAAAAGAGGGTTGCGGGAGCCAAAGCATTAAAGTGCAATGCTTGGAAATGATTTCCTGAGTATTTAAGGATTAAGCACCACGCAAGTGAACGTGTGTGCGGTTTGAGCCAGGCTGGGCGAGGATTAAACGCCCAATTCTATTCTGAACTCTGCATTTCGGGGCTCTTTCGCTAATAAATGGACTGCCCGACATAAAACACATTTTCCCTGCCACAATTTCCGACTTTTTATGCAGTTTTGCACGTTTTAGTGGCGCTGCGAAAGTTATCAAGAGGGAAGGTCTGGCGAATAAAGGATTATTTTATTTAAAAGGTTTGAGGCTGTTTTATATGTATTCCTTTGTGTTTAAATCAGTATTTTCAGAGGTTTGGAGGAGGGGAGAAGAGGGGTGAATAGAAATAGGTGTTGCTTAACGAGCTCTCTGTGTTTCCTGTCTCCTCCAAGCCGAATTTCGCAGCGGTTCCCTGTGAAGTTCTGCTCGAATTCCCCAAACGTCGCCGCTTCAGAGGCTTCAGCACCTCCCGCAACTGAGCTGGGCAGGGGGGAAAAACCTAAATAAATAGCTGGGAACACACAGACATTGCTATTTCCCCGGTCTCAGCCGCGGGGAAGGTGGGCAAGGCCCCGCGGCCGGTGGGGGAACACAAAGAATCGGGAAGGCCACGGCGAAGTGTGACTTATATTGGTTATTACTGAGCCCAACTCCTCTTAACGCCTCTGCGCCTTCACTTCCATTCGAATCCAACCCCCGCCGCACATTTTTATCCCAGACAGTCCCAGCCTTGCCTGCGGTTGGGAAGCAGAGTTCAATCTGCTTTTATCTTGATTAAGTCCACATGATTTTGAACTTGCAGCTCAGGTCTAGAGAGATCTAAGTAAATTTTTTTTCCTTTCCCTTTGAATTGTTCACAGCTTATATAGTTTTCTTTCGCAGCCTGGCACCCAGCCAGTTAAATTCATCTCTGCCATTTGGGGACAATAATATTTTCCAAGCGCTTCCCACTTGTAGCTATTGTCTCTCCCTTCAGATTTCCTGGACACAAACGTGTCTTGTAATCTGTTTACTGGCCTGACTTTCCTCTCTCTCCCCCCCTTTTTTTTTTTTGAAGTCCATCTGAGGAAGTCATTGTAGTACCGTCGTGGAAGGGAGGGAAAAATTACTTTGAGAACATCTGATAGGCCAAAGTCATTAGACATGAGAAGTTGGAGCCTCTTTAGCAGAAGCGAAGCACATCCCTGGGGCTGAGGGAGATGCAGCTGCTACAGAAACGCTTCTCGCACCCTCTCGCAACGCATTTGCGGCTTTTTGCCCTCCCTAAAATAGCCTTTTTTTTCCCTAAAAGCAAACTCTTGATCAACTGGCTGAAACAGGGAAAGATTCAGGGTCCAAATTAGGCAGCAGATAATTTGAGAGCACAGCAAGTAGCAATGAGTAACGTGCTAAGCCAGGTTGGTGTCAAATCTATTATCTTCTATTTTTTTCCTTCTCTTTTGTGGGTTTTTTTCCTTCCTTCTGTCTTTCTTTCCATTTTTTTTTTTTTACCCTCCTTCCAGTCAGTGGTTTTTCTACTGTACCAGCTCGGACAAAGATTTCTTTATGGCAACGGTTACAAAAAAGTTTTTGACCGAAGTTGGGAAGTTGGTAACGAATTTACATCGAGTTCAGATAACACGAGCTTAGAGGTGGGAAGGAAAAAAAATCACAGATTCTCACCCCAATGGGAGGGGAACCAAAAAAAAGGAAAAATAAGAATGATTTATTGAGAGGAGTTCAAGTACAGGATTAACCTAAATCAAAATATAACTTCAGATGTTTACACAGCTCAGCCAAAGGCAACTTTCACAGCTCCGATTTTTGGTTTTGGTACAGTCGCTACAATGTTTTTTTGGTCACGAAACGCCTCGAACATCCCCTTAAAATTCCTGTTAGTAACGCAAAACACATCTCCGAAGCCTTGAGCCGATTTGCCTGCTGAAAACGCTGTTAAATGTGTTAAGTGTTCGCATTATATCGGGCAAACGAGCGCAGACTCCGAGCAAGGGGGGATTGGCTGGGGACGGGGGTTGGAAATGCTTTTTCCTTCCACTTTGCTTTTACTTTTTTCTGCCGGGGCACTTTGGGTGGGGAGAAACGTCCGGTGAAGATGCCAAGATGAGTGTTGGGTATTTCGAGATGTAATTGCGGAATAGGCACGAGGAGCTCGGGGTTGCCCCTTCCCCTTCCCCCTGCCTGAGGAATAACCAAATAAAGGGGAGGAAAAGTCCTCTACATTCATCTTATACACACAGTCGTCTCAAAATCAACAAAATCAGACCTTTCCTCCCCCCTCTCAAGTTCCCCTGGATGTTTTTTTCCCTTTCAAGAACACAAATGCAGCTTTTCTTCATTTCCCCCCTCCACACTCTAACCTTTCCCATTCTGTAGAAAATGAAGGGGGTTTAAAAAAAAAGAAGGGATTGCTCTGGATGTTTTAAGGTTATGCCTGGAGTTGTTTGTCTTTTTTTTCCCCTCCTTTTCCTTTTTTTTTTAAGGGCAACCAAAAGGAATGCAGCCGCCAACCTCATTCCGTTTTATGGTGGTCACTTTGGTGGTCAAATTCAAGTGCTGTGACTCCACAGCTGCCTCTTCTTTGCTTCCTCGCAGGAAACAGCCAAATCCTACCCTTTAAACTGGGTTTAAAACCCAAACCGACACCAGGGTTTGGTTTAGATCTATTTACCTACAAAGGGCAATAAATTATTCACGCACCTAGAGGAGAGACGGCGGGTTTGTGCCACACGGGGGTTTGTTGTTCGCTCCTGGGTGGGGGGTTTGGGGGGTTCTATGAGCATTGTTTGGGCTTCAGGAGCTGCTTGGGTGTTGTTTTTTTTCAAGGACACGCTCCAATTCCTCTTCTGGATGCAAAGCTTCACGCCCAGAGCCTTCTACGGAATCCAGACTGGAATAAACAATAACAAAAAGATGTGTGTTTTAGAGCCTTTCCCCTTTCAAGCGGAGGGAGAAGATGCTCCACGCAGGTCGCGAACAGGAGGGAATTGGGAAAAAAATAATTACACTCATAAACAATCGCTAAACATTATTAGTTTGTAGTTAGTATTAATACTGGTCCATAAAAAGCCAAGTTTAAAAGATCACCGACACTTTAATTAAAAGTTTTGCCCAAAACGACATCCAAGTAATAAAAAAGGCGAATTACAAACCTGAAGAAATCCATCTCTACAGCCGGAGTTCTTGCCCCTATTTTTATATATATATTTATATATATATTCAGCAGCCAAACGGTGCATTAGAGAGGAAAACAGGTCTCATTTGGCAATTACAGACATATTTATATGTGCGTTCATCTCTCTCTCGCCACTCAGGCGCATTCAGAGACACTCACACGCCCCGATCCCTTATAAAAAGGGTTTTATGAGAACGGCTCTTTAAATAGAAAATACAAAGCCAGAGGAGGGGGGGGGAAATCCAGAAATTAATGAGAATAAATGGTCAGGAGCGCGTTGTTCTCCTCGGGGGTGAGGAAGGCTCCAAGTGAGGAAGAGCAAAGAACCTGAGCATGGGAAGGGAATCCGCCATGTTTCCCTCCAAGAATTCCCAATAAATGCCTCAAAATCCAGGCGCGCCGCCCGATTCCCACTCCAATTTGGGAAGCTCTGCTGAAACACCACTGTAGTTTTTGCTCAGCAATCCCGAAATCTCTGCTCGCCCCCAAGGTACGGATTGGCGGGGCCGTTCTGGTACATGGAAATCAACTTTCACCCCCTCCTTTCCCTGCATTGCGAGAGAATTTCAGGATATTTATATTTTTAGCGAGGCTGGAACCTCCGCCCCGTTCCTCGAGGTGCGTTTTCCTCCCCATTTCTCTACAACCGCCTGGGAATTAAGAAACCTCCTTGGATTAAAAAAAAAGCGAACTACAGTTTGGATGATAAAGAATTAAATAAAACTGATTAGAGAAAAGCGAAGAGGTGGAGGAGCTGCCAGGGATGCCCAGCACCAAGAGGGACACCCCCGAGCAGGACTGGCATCCTCTGGGGCTCCTTTTTGGTGAATTGGTTATTTTCGGGTGTGTTCAGGTATTATTTTTGTTCTCAGGGAGGAAAGCAAACACGCGGCAGCCGTCGAGGCTTTTTCTGCTCCTGAAATACAGGGCTCAAAAGCTGAGATTTGCCTTTCCCCCCTTCTTGTTCTTTGAATTTACTGCGACTCGGTTTGACAAGATCCCCTATAAAAGCATCTCGCTCGCTCCTGGCGTGTTTGTTTTATTCGGAGTATTCAGACCACCACCAAAATTCCGGGACACGGTTCCGTTCGGGTTTGCGTGTGGACAATTCAATATTTTTATTTAATCTCCCCCTTTTTTTTCCTCGGCGTTTTAAAATGGAGAATAAAGGAGGAAAATGCCTGGGTGATACCCTCTGAAAATAAAAAAGGATAAAAAAGGGGATTCGCCGCAATATTTCCATGTGTAGATGAAATCAGCCACCTCTGCCCGGCAGGGAAACCTTCCCCACCTCGGGCAGACGGTTCCTAATCCAGGTGAAAACCCAATTAGCGCCCAATTGTTGCGGGCAATGTTGTTCCTTCAGGGCTATTTGAAGGCGCTGGGGATAACCCGCGTCCTTCAGGTGCACCTTTCCAGTGGGTTCACAGAAAGGAATCTTTTTCCTTCCCCATATTCTGTTTCTGCCGAGTGATTCTTTGCAAAACTCTGAAAATATCTGGCAAGGCTTCATTATCTCTGGGTTTTCGTCTCAAAAAGCAGCAGGACTGGGAAAGAGGAGGCTCTCGGGGCGCGGAATAGAAGACAAATGACTTTAATAAGAATATCTTTTTTAATTCAGCTGGCAGAATAAATGATGAGAGTGTTGCTGAAAGTCCATTCATTGATTGACAATAAACAATTGCATTAAATATTCAATATGCCACTTTTACGTAATAAATATTTAACCAAACATTAAAGTAGGTTTTCGAATATTTATTAGACATCGACTTTATTCATTTGTTCTATTCCTTGATATATCACTAATTCGATATCAAAAGTCATTAAGCCAGGCCTGCTTTAACTTTAAAGTTGGAAACTTCACGCCGTCCCTGTCACTGCCTAACTGGAATATTCTCCATAAAGCACGTCAAGCCGGTGATGGAGAGTTGATGTGCACATTGAGATCAACATAATTAGCGTATGTTAGAAGCTTGTTAATTAGCACCAGCCCCCTCGCTCCCGGATAGAGAGATGGATAGAGATTGACTTGTAATTCAGCAGCTCGGAATTGCTGCGGATTCCCGTTTATTGGGAAATGTTGGAAAACTTATTTCTGCACCTCCAGCGATTTTATTGAGCTACCTACAGCCTATCCAGGAACACGTCTGAGGACAGAAACAGCCAGAATAATAAATTATAATAATCAGCGTAATTAAAATATCTTTTTAAAAGGGTGGAAAAACACTGTTCGAGCTCCCTTAGACCCTCCCTCTCCCCCTCCTCCTCCCCAGCCCAAATCGCCCCCACCCCATCTCCAAACCCTGCTGAAAGCAGCGAGCGGAATCCAAATAGGAAGGAGAGGAGGGAAAGGGGGGGAAGGCAAGGGGGGAAAAAAGGAAAAAAAAAAAAAAAGCAAAGGGAGAAAAAAAAAAGCAGCAAGTTCCCAAGCCAGCCCTTGTACTTGTTCTGCTGTGGATGCTCGGAGGGGTGTGCCTTCGGGAAAATGAATACAAATCTGCAATTGATTTTCATAATGTTTCTGCGGTGTTTGCAAACCAATCGTTTGAACCTCTGAGATCTTACCTAAGTGAACCACTCCTACGCATCTAAGTGCTCCAAACTGATATATGACAATATCTACTTTGGATCACGTGTCCTCGGGAGCGACTAAGACGGATCGCGCGTCATCTCGCCTTCCCAAATTTTCTCCCCTCCGCACTTCGGATCCAAAACATCCAGCTATAGGAGCAAGAAAAGGAGAAAGATGTTTAACTCGGTGAACCTGGGCAACTTCTGCTCCCAGTCGCGCAAGGAGCGCAGCGCCGAGTTTGGAGAGAGGGCAGGTTGCGCTTCCAATCTCTACCTCCCCAGCTGTACCTATTACGTCCCTGAATTTTCAACTGTGTCATCTTTCTTGCCACAGGCCCCCTCTCGCCAAATCTCCTACCCTTACTCCACCAACCTCTCGCAAGTGCAGCCCGTGCGAGAGGTCTCCTATGGTCTAGACCCCTCAAGTAAATGGCACCACCGAAGCAATTACGCCTCGTGTTATTCTGCAGAAGATCTGATGCATAGAGAGTGCATCCCGCCTTCCACCATGACCGAAATGCTAATGAAAAACGAGAGCGTGTACAGCCACCACCACCCCAGCTCCAACCACCCGGCATCGACGGGATTCTACACCAGCATGAACAAAAACACTGTCCTGCCCCAAGGCTTCGACCGTTTCTTCGAAAATGCCTATTGCGGGGCGGAAAATCCGACCGAGAGCTGCCTGCAGAAGGGTGAGGGCAAAGTGGAGGCAGAGTCCCAACCCCACGCACTGTCATCCCGCGGAGAGCAAGGGATAGACCCGGAAGATGAGGAGGAAAACACAAACCCAGGGTCTTCAGCCTCGTCCTCTTCTGTCACCAAGGAAGGAAGCAAAAGCAGCAATTCGAGTAGGTAGAGCAGTAAATGGAAAGGTTAAGGGACTAGCCCGTGTGTTTTGTCGGTCAAATTTTATGTGGAGTTTTATAAGCATTCAAAGGATTTTATTATAACCTACAAAGCTCTTTCTTCCAACGAGAAGAATTTTTACGATGGGAAAAGCTCTTTGAAAAAAATGGAGATGTTAGACGCAGACACAGTATCTGAGAGTCTGTGAAATTTTAAAAGCACACCATCGTGACAAATATTAACTTTGATCATGAACTTACATGAGCATTTTAAAAGGATTTGGTCCCGGGTTGCTGAGGGTAAAAGGCAATTGGGCAGAACACCACTTGAGCTGCCTGTGCTTTCTTTCAGGCATTAAGATGCATGCGAAATGTTTGGGGCAGCTTTTGGGTGGTTTGTTGTGTTGTTTGGGTGGTTTTTTTTAATATATAATTAAAACTGTATGTTGAGTCCTCTCTCTCGGGGGAGATGCAGGGCTAGGGGGAGAAATCTGCCGAATTCGCAGGCAAAGCGGAGCGTTTTCTTCCACTTCTCTGTTTAAAGTGGCGTTTATTCTCCTCCAGGACTGGTGGAGCGTTTCGCTTTTGTCAGGAGGGGATTTTACTTACGTGGTGGTTTGTTTGGTTCTTCTGGGGCATTTTTTGCATGCACTCACATTTTCTAGGCAGTCTTGGAGCTGTTTTAAACGCTGAATCCAGGACACTTTGCAAGTTCGTGTTCAGCGTGGGGCTCTTTGGGGAAGAGGGGAGGGTTGTTTTGTTTCCCTATTTGTTTTCGTGATGCGAGTGCCCCTTTTGCAGCTCAGATGCGAAGTTCTCTTTTACTTTGATTCCTTTTTGCGTGTGTGGCGAGGACTGGAGTTAATCAGAAACTTCTGCTGAACATAATATCTAGTTCCTCTAATTCCAACCTTGCTCATGCTGTTTCTATCCAGATAACAGATTTGCAGCTGAGCGTGGGTTGTTTCCCCCCTTCCAACCTCCCTAAACTCTGCTCCAGCAGCTCCTGCCTCCACTCCCAGGCTGGGTTTTAGTTCAAAAAATGACCGTTCTGCCCCCAAAATGTCTGCATGTGAAATGTCTACGTTGGGCTGGGAGCAGTGGGAAAATAGTTACCCCACGGTCCTTAAGACCCTGTGTAACCTCACCTCTGCTGCCCCTAACAATAGGCTGAGGGTATCTCCCCCCTGCATTAATAATTGGAGTTCTGAAGCTGCTCCTGTCTCTCTGGTGTCCTGCATTTCCTTGGGATATTTACCCTGCCTTCTGGTTCTTTTAAGGTGCTCCCAGAACGAGGAAGAAGAGATGCCCCTATTCGAAATTCCAGATCAGAGAGCTAGAGAGAGAATTTTTCTTCAATGTCTATATAAACAAAGAGAAAAGGCTCCAGTTGTCCAGGATGTTAAATCTCACTGACCGACAGGTTAAAATTTGGTTTCAGAACAGAAGAATGAAAGAAAAAAAATTAAGCAGAGACCGCCTGCAGTATTTCTCTGGAAATCCCTTGTTGTGAACATCTTTTGAAATCCCCTCTGCTGGTGAAGTGTTTGTGTCTCGAGGAGGAACAGTTGCGAGCGTGGGTTTGCCCTTTGCGTCGACAAAGCAACCTCAAAGTTTAAGCCTTTTCATATTTGTATGTCTGGGGCAGTGCTGAGTAACAAAAGGAGAGAGATTTCCTTTCAGTTCCCGATTCAAGGACTTGAATTCCATGAACATTTTATTTAAGTCTTCTATTTTTCCTTTTTTTTTTTCCTCCTGAAAAGGTTGGGATTCCCTTTTTTTATATTATTATATTATTATTATTATTTTTATTGTTATTATTCTTTAGGCACCCTGTCCATTTGAATAAATCGCAGTGCTGTGTTACTACCACGGTGATTTCAGTCTGCAGCTGTGTTATCACAAGAGCGGCCAAAGCCTCCCTGTAGGATCAAATCACTTCATCTGGGGTGAGTGTGTGTGTCTGTGTGTGTGTGTGAGGGGGCACACGGACGTGTGTGCCCTCCTGTGTGTGTGTGTGTGTGTGTGTGCACATTCACACCCAACCTACTCATCTGTGCTCTCAGAAGGATCATTATTTCCACCTCCTCCATCCACCCTTTCCATCTAAAAAAATACTTATTTACAGAGATATGGAAGTGTGTGAATATAAATCCATTTATATCCATCTCTGTGTTCTCTCCGGTCTCATTTCTACATTTGGAGTCGGGAGTGGGGGGAAAATCCAGGGAAAAATACATTTGCAACAACTGCCTCTGAAGTGGTTTGTATATAAATTTTGTAGTGCTTTTATTTTATTTTATTGTTTTCTGGAAAAGGGAGGCGAAGAACAAGAGGGAAAAAAAATTCCTGAAAAAGACTAATAATTTTTAAAAAAATTTCTTTGTGTATGTAAAGTGAGTCCCCGAGACACTCTGTGAAATTCTGTGGCAAATAAAGACATTGCAAGCTGTTCTACATTATGATTTTATTTGACCATTTTATTAGAATTTCCCCTCTTAAAAGCCTCTTTGCGGTCATTGTGGTGTGGGTTTCTTCCATAGGAGTTTAAATACCTGAATGCATATCAGAAATATCATCATCCATATTCATGGGACTCGCTGCAATCTGCTCTAATAGCGCCGGTATTAATCTGAAACCTGCACCTCGGAGCCCACGTTTGTGGGGAATTCATTGTATTCGTCAGCGAACTGAAATTTATAGGATTTTTCTTGGCCCAGTAATCCTCCTCTGAATTTGGCTCCAGATGTCTTTCGCTGTTTTCCGGTTGTAGTTAATCTTTTTTGCATTTTCACGAGAACAAGATATTGGTCTCCATTAAAAAAAAAAACCAAAAAAACCAACCTAGAAATGAATGAAACTCGAATTCCACCGAGAAACGAGCTCCATTTCCATGAGTCAAGGATACCTTATACCTACAAAGCACAAATGCAAAGTCAAGTCCTTAAATTCCTGCTTAAGGAAAACAAGTTCAACTCCCAGGGCACAAAGTGATTTTTTCCCCCCCTCTTTTGCACAATGACTTTTTCTCGCAGTGGCCGAAAGCGACAACGACGTTGTGGAGGACAAAGGAACCCCGACGATGCCGTTGGTGATGCTGTGCATGAATTTGGTGTAAATACAGCAAGTCGAGGGTTGTTCTTGGCGGGGAGGGAGGGTTTTTGTGTTCGAGGTTCGCAGTGTGGATTCTCTGCTGTTTTCTGATGCGATTGTGCACATGGAAGAGGGAGGGGTGGGATGCGAGGGGTGAGGATAAACCCCCAGCAGCCAAGAAACAGCACATCACATTCCCATCCATGACCGTGTTCTTGTAAAATTCTCATCCTTGCTTTTAAATACAACCCTGTTGAATGAAAAAACCCCTTTGATGGTGTCTTCTGATTTTATTTGACAACGGTAGGGGGGAAAAAAATTGATAAAGCCACAAAAAGGCTCTTCGTTTGCACCATCCCAACGCCCCTACGCACCCCCCGTGCAATTAAATCCAAAGCAACTTCAGGCTTTCGTGATAGACCCGTCCCGGTTACGCCACGATATGATCTTGAAAGGATGTTAAGAGGGATGTTTCTCATTAAAAGAATGGGAAAGGAAAGGGAAAAAAAAAAAAAGAAAAGGCTGAGCGGATGGCAAAACGCTCCTTTATTTTCTTCTATTTATTTTTGCAAAGACCGAGGGCTGAAAGGACTCTTGTCCCGGGTCTAAAACCTCGCCCGAGATTTCTATTCAATAAACCAGGCATGAAGAGGGGGATTTTTATTTTTTTTCGGCTAAAAAGTAAAATAGCCGAGATGAAGGTCGGAGCCATCTTCCTGGCAGATGTAGCAGCGCGGCCAGACCCGCCCGAGGAGGGGCTTCTCCTCCGAAAAAGAACCCCCAAAACCCACAAGAAAAGCACCTTCCTTTAATGAGTGTTTGCCAAACCTTCCCAAGGTTAGGAAAACTGAAGAGAGGTGCAATAAGGTGAATATCGGGAGGTCAGAAGAGGCAGTTAATGCTCCGTAACAGCAGCGGCTGTCCGGACAAAAGCGGCTAGTCTAGACATTGTAATAAAGACTGCAGCACTAAACAGCTTAATTTTTCTTAATTACCCCGTCTGGCTAAAGGAAAAGACTTCCGCAGTAAATAGTAAACAAATAAGAGAGTCTTGCCCAGGGATTTTTTTTCCCCCTCCCTCTCCTCTCTCTCCCTCCTTCCCTTTCTCTCCCCCCCCTCCTTTTCCAAGGCTCCAGTTCAACTGCAGCACAATGAAACTGTAGGCCTAGTTCAAAGTTTTCGCGAGCTAAAATGGAATGCCAGTTGTAAAATCCAAGTTTATAGACCATGTGGGAGTTTACAGCAGCATTAAGCATCAGTGCCATGTAGGAAAAGGGCTGTTAATGTTCTGGGGAGCTCGGGGGGAGCTCGGGGGGCACTGAGGATGCTTTGGGTACCACAATGGGGGAGCGGACAAGCAGAACAGAGTCGCGACATGTGTATCGCGCCAGCCAGCACCTCCACGGAGTGTTGATATGCGGCGAGGGCGAGGGGAGGGTCCGGCTCCCATTTCAGCGCCAAAAAAAAAAAAGCCAAAAATTGTCCTTTTCCGAGGTGGGCCGAGGGATACAGGGGTGGGAGTGAGACCCACAGGAAGAAAAATGTGAATATATGATGTCTTTGAACTTCAATAAAGTCAAGTCCATCACCTTTAACCCTTTTGTAATAAAGCGGAATCAGAGAGGGTCGCGGCTGCGCGGCCGCCCCGCCCCCGGGGAGCCGGAGGGGTCGGGCCGGGGGGGCCCCACATTTTTCCCCTGGAAAAAAAAGCCCCCCCAGACTGTAGTTCTGAACCCCGCGTGGCGTTTATGACGTTTAATATTTAACTCGGCCGCGCAGCGTTTAATGCATCTCGGAGCAGGTTTAACACACACGGCGCACACGCTTTATTATTGGTATAAAGCTTTTGATATCTTAACGCTTGAAGAGTTTTTATAACTTTGTTTGGCGTAAAAGTTTTACAAGTTTTTTCCCCCTTTATTTATTTTTTTTTTTTACCTTTTCTAATTCCCACCCCGCATTTTGGGTTTTCCATCAGCTTTATCCTCAGCCTCGGATGTCCATCACAACAAAGCCTCCCTCATAGGCTGGGATCTCGCTCTGGGTTCGACGTTAATGACACCCAGACTAATTACAAAAGCCCTCTCCATGTGACGTACAAACACACCAACCCAACCTGTTTCCCATTGCTCCCTGGATTTTATACACAACATATTGGAAGCAGCTCTGGGTGACTCTGTCGTGAAATATTGCGGAGTGAGAAGGAGGAGAGGGCCCGGCTCCTAATTGGCTTCTTGCGGGATGTTAATGCTCACTTGCCTTGGCTTCTAGTCAAAGAAAAATAATTCTTTAAAAAAAAAAAAAGAAGAAGGAAAAAAAGGAAAGGAAAAAGAAAAAAAAGGAAAAAGAGAAAAGGAAAAAGAAAAGGAAAAAGAAAAAAGGAAAGGAAAAAGAAAAAAAAGGAAAGGAAAAAGAAAAAAGGGAAAAGAAAAAAGGAAAAACAAAGGAAAAAGAAAAAAGGAAAAAGAAAAAAGGAAAAAGAAAAAAGAAAGGAAAAAGAAAAAAGAAAAAAGAAAGGAAAAAGAAAAAAGGAAAAAGAAAAAAGGAAAGGAAAAAGAAA
>JAJPCS010000321.1:1955214-1969485 GCA_021164005.1 Willisornis vidua nigrigula | reverse complement strand
AACTGCCCAAAAACTGCCCCAAAATTGACCCAAAGTTGACCCAAAAACTGATCCAAAACTGCCCCAAAATTGACCCAAAATTGACCCAAAACTGACAGAAAACTGACTCAAAACTGCCCTCAAACTGCCCCAAAACTGCCCCAAAATTGCCCAAAATTGACCCAAAACAGCCCCAAAATTGACCCAAAAGTCTCCGAAAATTGACCCAAAATTGCCCTAAAATTGAGACAAAACTGCCCAAAAATTGACCCAAAATTGACCCAAAACTGCCCCAAAATTGATCCAAAATTGACCCAAAACTGCTCAAAAAATTGACCCAAAACTGCCCAAAAACTGAGCCAAAACTGACCCAAAACTTCCGCATAGCTGACCCAAAACTGCCCCAAAATTGACCCTAAATTTACCCTAAATTGACCCAAAAATGCCCTAAAATTGACCCGAAATTGACGCAAAACTGTTCAAAAACTGCCCTGGAGCCAGGGGGTATTGTTGAACCGTTGATGGCCCATTAGAAGCCACACTGTCTCAGGCTGGGGGTGAGGGTGATAATGGACACTGGGCAGCTACTGCTAATGGTCCGCTGTCCTGGAGGAATGAATAGAGGGGGTAGAATACACAGCTTTGATCACCACCACCCAGTGATAACTGTTCCCTCCTGCTGAACTGAGACAATAAACCTAAACGGAACCGTAAACCTAAAGCCAGGGGGTCCCTAACGCTAACGCTAATCCTAACACTAATCCTAACCCTAACCATTACTCTGAACCTAAACGTAAATCAAGAGTGTCCCTAACCCTAAACCCAATTCTAATCCTAACCCTAAACCAAACCATAAATCTAAAGCCAGGAAGTCCACAACCCTAACCCTAACCCTAACACTAATCCTAACGCTAACCCTAACCGTAACCCTAACCCTATCCCTAATCCTAATGCTATGCCTAACCCTAAGGCTAAACATATCCCTAACACTAACCATAAACCTAACCCAACCCCTAAACCTAATACTGACCCTAACCCGAACCCTAACGTCAACCTTAACCCTAACCCTAAATTCAGCAGGTCCCTTACATCAAATCTAACCTAACCCCAGCCCTAAACCTAACCATAAGCCTAAAGCAACGGGGACCCTAACCCAAAAAATAAGCTAACCTAACCCTAACCCTAAACCTGATTATACTCTGACCCTAACCCTAAACCTCACCCTAACCGTAATGCAACCCGAAACCAAGGTGGTCTCTAACCCTAACCCTAACCCTAACCCTGACCCTATCCCTAACCCTAACCAAATGCTAACCCTAACCAAAAACCGAGCCCTAAGCCTAAAGCGAGAGGATCCCTAATCATAACCCTAACCATTACCCTAACGATAACCCTAACCCTAACCCTAATCACAACCCTAACCCTAACCCTAAATGGAACCCTAAGCCTAAAGCCAGGAGGTCCCTAACTCTAACACTAACCCTAACCCTAACCGGAACCGGAACTGGAACCGGAAGCATAACCCTAACCCTAACACTAAAGCAAGGGGGTCCCTAAAACTAACCCTAATCTTAATCTGTTGCCGTGAGTGCACCCAAAACCAGCACTCCGAGCCAAGTTAATGTGGGATAAGATAAAAAGGTACATTCTTTAAGTCCAGCCTTAGGGCTTTTAGGAATACATGATGACATCTTTTTCGAACACTGATTTCCATGGTTTTTATAATATTGCCTCCCAATCATTACTTTACACATTTCTCAGTCCAGCCCCAGTCCAACCCCTGTGCCATCAACCAGGACTTGGGTCTGGGGGGTCAATGAGACTCTCTGTTCTTCACTTTCCTCTTCCTCAGGCTTTCGACTTTATCCAGTGTTCTTAGCCTCAAGGTTGTTGGTTTATGTTTGGTCTTGTTCTGCAGGTGTTTCTCATAGTCTTCAGCTTCTCTGCCTTGAAGACAGCCTAAACAGCAAAAGAATATGAGCTATTGATGAATGCTAAGGGTTAGGATACATATACAATGAATTTAGGCTGCCAAAAATATCAGAAAATTCAATCTACATTTGCTGCAGTTAAAAATATTTCTAAAATCTATAAAAATGAAAAATCAAAAACCCCTACAGCATCAATCCTATCCCTAACCCTAACCTTAACCTTAAGCCTAACCCTAACACTAACCGTAACCATAACCCTAATACCAACCCTAACCCAAAAGGCAAGCTAAGCCTAACCCTAAACCTAACCAAAACCCTAATCCTAAACCTAACCATGACCATAACCCTAGCCCAAACCCTAACTCTGACACTAACACTAACCCTAACCATAATCATAACAGTAACCCTAACGCTAACCCCAAACCTAATGGCACCCTAACCCTAACAGAAACCCCGACCCTAAACCTAAACATAACCGTAAGCCTAACCCTAACCCTAACAGAAACCCCAACCCTAAACCTAAACATAACCGTGAGCCTAACCCTAACCCTGACCCTGACCCTTCTCTTCTGAGAAGTTAAACAATTGATTCCTGCTAGACAGAAGGTATCAGGACAGAAATTTCTTATGGCTTTGGAATGTGAATCATATGCATCTGAGACCCAGGCCTGGAGCTTTCTTTCTTGCTGAAAAGCACTGTTGTTCCTTAGGAGAAGCTAATCTCACAAACTGTAGTTTAAGAGTACAGTGCTATCCCGAGAAATGAAACAGTTGATTCTTGCCAGACAGAAGGTATCAGGACACAAATTTCTTATGCCTTTGGAAAGTGAATCATATCTATTTGAAAACCAGGCCTGGAGCTGTCTTTCTTGCTGAAAAGCACAGTTCTTCCTTAGGAGAAGCTATTCTTGCAAACTGTAGTTTGATAGTACAAAGCTCTGCCGAGAAGTTAAACAGTTGATTCCTGCCAGACAGGAGGTATCAGGACACAAATTTCTTATGGTTTTGGAAAGTGAATCATACGCATCTGAGATCCAGGCCTGGCGCTTTCTCTCTTAGCAAAAAGCACAATTGCTCCTTAGGAGAAGCTAATCTTGCAAACTGTTAAGAGTACAAAGTTCTGCCGAGAAGAAAAAGAGTTAATTCCTGCCAGACAGAATTTTTCAGGACACAAATTTCTTGTGACTTTGAAAAGTGCATCATATGCATCTGAGACTCAGGCCTGGAGCTTTCTTTCTTGGTGAAAAGCACAACTGTTATTTTGGAGAAGCTGATTTCCCAAATTGTAAATTAAAAGCAGTGTGCTCTACCAAGAAGAGAAACAGTTGATTCCTGCCAGATGGAAGGTTTCAGGACACAAATTTCTTATGGCTTTGGAAAGTGAATCATATGCATCTGAAATCCCAGGCTTGGATCTTTCTTGATGAAAAGCAGAATTGTTCCTTAGGAAAAACTATTCCTACAAATTGTATTTTAAATGCGCTGTGATCTGCCAAGAATTGAAACTGTTGTTTACTGCAAGACAGAAGGTGTCAGAACACAAAAGTCTTCTTACTTTTGGAGTGTGAATGAAGATGAAGAGTATGAATCTGATATCCAGGCCTGGAACTTTCTTTCTTGGTGAAAAGCACGAATGTTCCCTAGGAGAAGCTAATCTCCCAAATTGTAGTTAAAAAGCACTGTGCTCTGCCGAGAAGTAATTCTGTTTAATTCTGCCAGACTGAAGTTATCAGGACACACAATTCCAATTGCTTTGGGAGAAGGAATGAAGGCAAAGCTTATGCATCTGATATCCCTGGCCTGCCACTTTCTATGTGAAAAGCAGAATTGTTCCTTAGGAGAAGCTAATCTCCGAAATTGTAGTTTAAAAGCACTGTGCTCTGTTGAGAAGTGAAACAGTTGATTCCTGTGAGACAGAAGGTATCAGGACACAAATTTCCTATTCCTTTTGGAGAGTGAAGACAAAGAACATGCACCTGAGATGCTAGGCCTGGAGCTTTCTTTCTTGGTGGAAAGCACAATTCTTCCTTAGTAGAAGCTAATATCCCAAATTGTAAATTAAAAGCACCGTGCTCCGCGAAGAAGTGAAAAATTAATTCTTGCCAGACAGAAGGTTTTAGGTCACAAAGGTCTTATTCCTTTAAGAGAGTGAATGAAGACAAAACATTTGCATCTGTTATCACATGCCTTCATCTTTCACTAATGCTTAAAAGCTTGTCTCCCCTTTTGGAGTTCAGAGGCTGCATTCTCTGCTGAGAAGGTAAACAGATGAAGATTCCTGCCAGAGAAAATGTATGACGAGACAAAAACCTTCTTGCTCTTGGAGAGTGAGTGAAGACAAAGCATATGCATCTGAGATCCCAGACCTTCAGCTTTCTCTCATACTGAAAAACACAATTGTTATACAGGAGATGCTTATCTCTCAAACTAGAGTATTACGACTGCATTCCCTGCCAGAAGTGAAGCAGATGCTGTTTCTTCCAGAGGAAAGGTATGAGGACCCCGAAACCTTCTTGCTCTTGGAGAGTGAGTGAAGACATTTGAGATCCCAGGCTTCAGCTTTCTCTCTTGGTGAAAGGCATAATCATTTATTATGAGAAGCTTATCTCCCAAATTGTAGTTTAGAGGCTGCGTTCTCTGCCGAGAATTGAAACAGATGAAGATTCCAGCCAGACAAAAGATATGAGGACACAAATAGCTTCTTGCTCTTGGAGAGTGGGTGCAGAGAAACATATGCATCTGAGATCCCAGGCCTGTAGCTTTCTCTCTGGGTGAAAAGCATAATTGTATTTTAGGAGAAGCTTATCTCCCACAATGGAGTTTAGAGGCTGTGTTGTCTGTCTAGAAGTGAAACAGATGAAGTTTCTTCCAGAGAAATGTTATGAGAACACAGAAAGCTTCTTGCTCTTGGAGAGTGAGTGAAGACAAAGCAACATGCATCTGAGATCCCAAACCCGCAGCTTTCCCTCATGGTGGAAAGCTTATTGCCCAAATTGGAGTTTAGAGGCTATGTTCTCTGCCGAGAAGTGAAACAGATTAAGTGTCTTCCAGAGGAAAGGTATGAGGAAACAAAAATCTTCTCCTTATTGGAGATTGAGTGAAGACAAAACATATGCATTTTAGATCTGTGCTGGTTTAAAGGTGAACCAGAAGGGGAAATGAACTCACCATGAGAGTGATTATAAGTCAGAGCAAAAATTTAATAATAATATTACAATAAATACACTTACACAAAGGGAAATTGCTTTCAACTCACAAAACCCAGCAGTATAACCCAGTGTCCTGGGGCACAAACCCACAGGGGGTTTGTTTGCCCTTGTGCTGAGACCCGTGTGGTTCCCCCAAGTCCAAAGCAAAAGGAAGTGAAAAACCTGTTGGTGCAGGCGAGGGCTGTAGTCTGGTCAAGAGTGGTAGTCTCCTCCTGTCGAGGTGGTGCTGCTCCTCTGGATCCAACGAGAAGTTCCCAAGGTCTTCTTACCCACCACTTCTGTACCCTCAGGGAGCACCCAGTCCCTCCCCCTGGGCAGGGACTCACACAATGGGTGATTAACTCTGGGAGCCAGGGGGTATTGTTGAACCGTTGATGGCCCATTAGAAGCCACGCCCCCTCAGGCTGGGTGTGAGGGTGATAATGGCTCCCTGGGCAGCTGCTGCTAATGGTCCATTGTCCTTGGGGAATGAATAGAGGGGGTAGAATACACAGCTTTGATCACCCCACACAGTGTTAACTGATCCCACCTGCTGAACTAGGACAAGATCCCAAGCCTGCAGCTTTCTCTTTTGGTGAAAAGCTTATCACCTACATTTTAGTTTAGAGGTTGTGTTCTCTGCTGAGAATTGAAACAGTTGGAGTTTCTTCCAGACAAAACGTATTAGGACACAAAGACCTGCTTGGTTTTGAAGAGTGTGTGAATACAAAGCTTATGCATCTGAGATCCCAGGCCTGCAGCTTTCTCTCTGGGTGAAAAGTGTAATCATTATTTAGGAGAAGCTTATCTCTGAAATTGGAGTTTAGATGCTACGTTCTCTGCCAAGAAATGAACCCGACAAAGATTCCTGCCAGAGAGAAAGTATCAGGACAAAAAAGCTTGTTATCTTTGCAGAATCTGTAAAGAGAAAGCATATGCATCTGAGATCCCAGGCCTGCGGATTTCTCTCTTGGTGAAATGCACAGCCGTTCCTATAGGAGTAGCTTATCTCTTAAATTTGTGTATAGCAGCTACCTTCCCTGCCAAGAAGTCAAGCAGAAGAAGATTCCTGCCAGACAAGAGGTATGAGGAGACAGAAAGCTTGTCGTGCTTTCAGAGTAAGTGAAGACAAAGCATATGCATTGAGATCCCAGGTCTGCAGCTTTCTCTCGTGGTGAAAAGCACAGTATTAAAAGACCCTTATCTCTCCAGCTGGAGTATAGCTGCTCAGTTCCCTGCCAAGAACTGAACCAGATGAAGATTCCTGCCAGAGAAAAGTTATTAGGACACAAAATGCTTATTGATTTTGGAGAGTGAGTGAAGACAAAGCATATGCATCTGAGATCTCAGGCCTGCAGCTTTCTCTCTGGATGAAAAGCTTATCACCCAAATTGTAGTTTAGAGGCTATGTTCTCTGCTGAGATGTGAAACAGATGAAGATTCCTGCCAGACACAAGATACGAGGACAGAAAAAGCGTCTTGCTCTTGGAGAGTGAGTGAAGAAAAAGCATATGCATCTGAGATCCCAGACCTGCCGCTTTCTCTTCAACTTAAACGCATAATCGTTTATTAGGAGAAGCTTATCTCCCAAACTGGAGTTTAAAGGCTGCCTTCCCTGTCGAGAAGTAAACCAGATGAAGATTCCTGTCAGAGAAAAGTTGTCAGGACACAAAATGCTTATTGCCTTTGGAGAGTGAGTGAATGCTAAGCATATGCATCTGAGATGCCAGGCCTGCAGATTTCTCTCTTGGTGAAAAGCACAATCGTTGTTCCTTAGGAGGTTATCTCTCAAATTGGAGTATAGCAGCTACGTTCCCAACCGAGAAGTGAAAGAGATGAATACTCCTGCCAGACAACAGATATGATGACAGAAAAAGTTTTTTGTCTTTGGAGAGTCAGTGAAGACAAATCATATACTTCCGAGATCCCAGGCCTGCAGCTTTCTCTCTTGTTGAAAAGCAGAATCATTCCTTAGGAGAAACTCCGCTCTGAAATTGTAGTTTAAATGCACCATTCTCTGCCGAGAAGTGAAACAGATTAAGATTCCTGACAGATGAAAGGTATGAGGACACAAAAATCTTGTTGTTCTTGGGGAGTGAGTGAAGACAAAGCATATGCATCTGAGATCCCAGGCCTGTTATTCTTGAGCAAATTTTATGCATTTCATGTCATTGAAGCGTAGAGGCCGGGTTGGGCAGTGTGGGGAACGGCAATGGATGTCCTGGGAGTACACTGGGCTGTCTGAACAGAGGGCTATGGGACACAGCCTTGGGCACTAGAGGGAACCTGAGAGCAAAGTGTGGCTTGGAGACACACTGAGCCTTTTGCCTGAGCCTTCTTCTTTGAGGTATGTTTTCTGCTGTGTTTTGGCTGCATTGTTTTGCCCAAGGCCTTTTGATTGAGGTATTTTGCCTGAGGCTTTTTGTCTGAGGCATTTTGACCAAAGTGATTTGTCCAAGACCTTTTGCCTGAAACATTTTCCCAGAGGAAAATTGGCTGCATTGTTTTGCTCAAATGTCGGAGGAGGCCAGGGCAATCAAGAGTTTATTAAATTGCAGATGTGTTACAAGAGATGGGTCAATGTGGATGTGGAAATCCAAGACCCCAGCGCCCTGAGCCCGGAGGCCCTGCAACAGCTCGACAGAGACTTTGAGAAATTTAAAGCGTACTTTGATGTTTCCTCTCTTTAATGAAATTATATAGCAATATGGCTTCCCTATGTATTTTGCCTTTAGTCACACCTATCCAGGTTCTTCCTCCCACAAACCCTTAAGGCATTTTCCCACCACTCTTTCCCTGATTGGTCCCAGTTTGGTGCAGTGCACCATTTTCCATATAAGGTTGTGTTCTGACCCCAGTTTCCCATTGGTCCTTCCCTTGTTCCTCCCCTTAATTTGCATATGGATCAATGGAGTGCTTTGCTCTTCCTTTTCTCCTTCCCTTTCTCCTCCCATATTCTGGAAAATTCCTCTGCTCTCTATATAAGGCCGGCCATTCCAATAAACCTTACTTCTTGCTGTGGACTCCTGACTGCATGCCTGTCGTTCCTTCGTGGGATTAGTGCCAGTTGGGAGCTTCCCTGCGCTTCAAGGGGCTAGCAACTAAAAGAGCTATCACTGCCTGAGCTTTTATCACTCGCCCCTTGGTGAATTTCCCCTCCAGTGTATCAGTGGAATTACCATCCGCTGATAATTGGCGCCCAACGCGGTGGTGGTGTCCACCATGCCACGGGATCATCAGCCATGGGAACAGGACGAGTTCCCCATCAGCAGCAGGCCCCAGAGGCAGCAGACCCGACCAGGACACCTCGGCATTTGTGGGACCAAGGACCAGCCATCACCGGTAGGGCCATCACCCTACCTTGGACTTAGGTAGGTGGCCCTCCAGGCAGAACTTTCCCCTCTCCACACACCTTATCCATTTGTTTTAAAATGGTAGGGCTTCTCTCAAAGAGAGAAAAGGCCACCTACCGCCGCTGAAAATCCATAATAGCCCAGGCCAACCGCCCAGTGGACAAGGCAGCAGTTAAGTCACTTACCAAATGCATGGCGCAAAATAACTATTCCCTGCCATATAATCTCACCACTGTGGAATGGGACTGCCTGGGCCAGAAGTTGTGGACAACCGCTAACAAGAATGATAGAAATGCTACACATGCCATCGTAGCGTGGACACTAATCCAAACTATCCTAGAGTCAGACCAGGAAGCGTGGATCCAGTGGGTCCCAGGACAGCAGGATAGCTCAGGGAGTTGCGGACGATGCACAGGATCGGCGTCATGACACCAGACTGTACACAGCTCTACCACCTGTACACCCGTGAGTACTGGGGATATCACCAATGCTGTTTGCTGCAAAAGTCAAAAACACCTGGAGTTCGGCGACCTTCTACAACATGGCGCCAAGGGGCTCAGGGATGGACCTTCACAACATGAAGGTCTGAGGGGTAAGGGGGAGGTTTTTCGTGCTACTCCTCAGGTGATGATGTCAAGTGGGGAGGGGCCAGCCTTCGTTGGGAGCGCCCTGCCTCCATACACAAGGGGCGGCCCCGGTGACTCCCTGCCCCCGGTAGTAGGCCATGGTGACATCATTCAACGTCCGGCCCAACATGGTGCCGGCCAGGCCTCGGACCTACCTTGCACTACCAGAGGGCTATCACACTTGTCGCCCACGAATCCCTTTAACCCTAATTACGCACCAGCTTGCAATCCAGTTGAATTCTCCCTCAGCAGTCACCAACCACCACGCCTTTTGCGTATGGACAGCAGTGTGGGAAAAGCCAAAGATTTTAGTGACCTTCAAGCTATCCAGGCCTTCCCAGTTTTTTATGACAAAAACAATGCTCCCTCCTGGGAGCCACAGCCAGTACCCTTGATCAAAGATGCCAAAAAAGCGATCACTGAATACGGATTTTCATCTGCCTTTGCCATGGGGATTTTAGGCTCACTCTTTCAGGCTTTCATGTTTACCCCTAACGATTTAAAAGATCTTGCATGCACACTGTTAAGTAATATGGAAATAACAACGTTTCTGGACCAGTGGCTAGCGAACATCCGCAAATATGCCCATGAGACAGTCGGTGTCTTTTTTTGGCTACAGAGCCTTCCAGGAATATGGAAGAGGGTTGAGAGGAGTCATCACCATCCAGCTGTGTCTGCTTACCGCCCTGAGCAGCATGGCCAGTGCAGGGTCACGCCACGGCCCCAGGGCACCACAGCCCCTCCCTCTGCAGAGCAGCTTCACCAGCTCAGGGGCCTGCAGGTGAGAGGCCAGTGCTGGCAATGGTGATTGTTCTTGGCTGGTCTGTGCCCATTGTCCTCGGGCAGCTTTCGCAGAGTGTCCAGCACATAGGAACAGATCAGACCCTGCTCTGCTGCTTCTTCACATTGCCTGTCAGATGATACTGCTTTGCCCTTTTCTTTGGCCTCCGTTCCTTCACGTAAGTGATTCAAAGGAGTCGGCATCTTGCTGAGCTGTCTTTGTTTTTTGCCTTACTGGAAAAACTAGGAGTCATTTCGCTGCCAGCTGAGGTGTGGCAGTGACCCCTGCTGTCTGCAAATATAGTTGCATCAGAGAAGAAGCAAGAGACACAAACTCAGTTTCGTCTAAGGGGTTTTGTTTTGTTTTCCCTTTGCGTACAAGGCAGTTGTTTGGTTTTGTCCTAGTTTTGGTTATATACATACATATATATATATATATAAGTTAAGAACAGTTATCCTTCTTAAATCCAATTTCTAATTAAAGTTTCTTTTTCTTAAATTTAATAAGGAGTGATGTGGTTATTGAGAAGGAATCCTCTCCTCTGGTTTTGGTAAACATTTTGGTTTCCCTCAAACTAAGACAGAAACCAAAGTTAGATTCAAACTGTAAAGTTTCTGGTAGTGCTAATGGGTCCCAGTGAGAGACCCAACTGAGAAAACATCTCCAGGATCTGGTTAGAGCACAAACCTGGAAACAACAATGACAGGTCACAGAATCACAGAATCATCAAGGTTGGAAGAGACCTTCAAGATCTTGTAGTCCAACTGTCAAGTCAGCACCACCATAATCACTCTTAAACCATATCCCAGAGTGCTACATCTAGACACCATGTGAACACTTCCAGAGATTCCACTACCTCCCTGGGCTACTTATTTCAATGCCTAAGCACTATCTCAATGAAAAAAGACTTTTTAAACATCTAATCTGAACCTCTCCTGACACAATTTAGGGCTGTTTCCTATCTTCCTGTCACTATAGCCTTGGTAGAGCAGACCAAGCCCCACACCACCAAAAACTCCTTTTGGGTCTTTGTAGAGAGCAATGAGGTCCTCCTTGAGCCTCCTTTTCTCCAGACTCATGAACACCAGTTCCCTCAGCTGTTCCTCATCAGGCAGTTTTTCCAAAGCCCTCCCCAGCTCCATTCCCTTCTCTGGACATGCTTCAGCCCCTCAATGTCCATTTTGCAGTGAGGGGCCCAGAACTGGACACAGTACTCGAGGTATGGCCTCTCCAGTGCCCAGTGCAGATGGACAATCAGTGTCCTGATCCTGCTGGCCACACTAATATCAATAAAGGCCACGATGCCAATGGCCTTCTTGCCCACCTGGGCACACTCTGGCTCACATCCAGCTGCTGTCAAGTAGCACCCCCAAGTCTCTTCCTGCTGAGCAGTTCTCAAGACACTTTGACCCCAGCCTGAGGCATTCCATGGGGTTGTTGTGACCCAAGGGCAGGACCTGACACTCGGTCTACAGCGGAAAAAGTCAAATTCTACACTGACCTGTGCCGCCTGACCCAAAATATTCCTGCAGATGACAAGATCATAATCCTTGATGACTTCAACGCCAGAGTAGGTAAGAATTCTGAAGCCTGGAAAGGAGTCCTGGGCAAGCATTGCGTTGGAAACTGCAACGACAACGGATGCCTCCTGCTAGAGTTTTGTGCAGAACGGCAGCTCACCATCACCAACACTATCTTTGAACAGAAAGACAGCCTGAAGAGAACCTGGATGCATCCTCAATCCAAGCACTGGCACCTCATTGACTATATCTTAGTGCAACAGAGAAATGACAGCGATGTCCGTCATACTCGAGTGATGGCGAGTGCAGAATGTCAAACAGACCATCGCCTTGTGCATTGCAAACTTAACCTCCACTTCAAGCCCAAACCTAAGAGAGGCGGCATTCCAAGGAGGAGGCTCCAAGTCAGCAATCTTCAAACAGCCACAGTGAGAGACAGTTTCCAGGTAAACCTTCAAACTAGACTTAAAGATAATCCCATAGACCCCTCTCCTGAAGAACTTTGGCAACATATTAAAAGTTGCATCCTGCAGTCCTCTGAAGAGTCCCTAGGGTTCTCCTCCAAGAAAAACAAGACTGGTTTGATGAAAACAATCAAGAGATCCAGGAATTGTAGAAGAAGAAGAGAACTGCTCACCAAGCACACCTTGCTAAGCCATCTTGCCATATAAAAAAAGCCGCCTTTTGTCTTGCATGCAGTAAGCTCCAACAGAAACTTCGAGACATCCAGAACAAATGGTGGCTCAACCCAGCAGAAAGGACACAACTATGTGCAGATATGGGTGACCAAAGAGGATTCTATGAGGCCCCGAAAGCAGTGTATGGACCCACACACCAGGTTCAAAGCCCCCTATTAAGGTGCAGATGGTCAAATGCTTCTAACAGGTAAAACCTCCATCCTGAACTGATGGTCTGAGCACTTTCAGACTCTCTTCAGTGCCAACTGTGTAGTCCAAGGCTCAGCAATTCAGCACATTACACAACAACCAGTGAACCATGAATTGGATGCAGCCCCTACTATGGGAGAGATACTCAAGGCCATACAACAGGTGAAAACTGGCAAGGCAACTGGGGTTGATGGAATTCCACCTGAAATCTGGAAGCATGGAGGTCAAGCACTCCATGCCAAATTCCACAAGCTTGTTGTGCGTTGCTGGGAACAAAGGGAACTACCATCAGATCTCCATGACGCAATCATCATCACCCTGTAAAAGAAGAAAGGAGAAAAATCAGACTGCTCAAATTACCAAGATATTACTTTGCTCTCCATTGCTGGTAAAATCCTTGCAAGAATACTTCTGAACAGATTAGTACCCACTATTGCAGAAGATCTTCTACCTGAAAGCCAGTGTGGCTTCAGAGCCAATAGGAGCTCCACAGACATGGTGTTTGTTCTCAGACAACTGCAAGAGAAGTGTAGGGAACAGAACAAAGGTCTCTATGTAACCTTTGTTACCTCACCAAAGCTTTCGACACTGTGAGCAGAAAAGGCCTGTGGCAGATCTTGGAACGTTTAGGATGTCCCTCCGAGATCCTCAAAATGATCATCCTGCTACATGAGGATCAGCGTGGACAAGTCAGATATGGCGATGCACTCTCTGAGCCCTTTCCAATAACCAATGGTGTGAAACAAGGTTGCGTTCTTGCACCAACTCTATTCACAATCTTCTTCAGCATGATGCTCCAAAGAGCCACGGCAGACCTCGATGAAGAAAACGGCATCTACATCCGATATCGTACCCATGGAAGCCTATTCAGCCTAAGGCGACTGAAGGCCCACACCAAGACCCTGAATCACCTTGTCCATGAGCTGCTTTTTGCTGATGATGCCGCCCTCGTTGCTCACACAGAAGCAGCTCTGCAGCGCTTCACATCCTGCTTTGCAGAGGCTGCTGAGCTTTTTGGGCTGGAAGTCAGCCTGAAGAAGACAGAAGTTCTCTACCAACCTGCACCTCAGGAAGTCTTCCATCATCCTCACATCACCATAGGCAATTCAGAGCTTAAGTCAGTCCAGCAGTTCACCTATCTGGGAAGCATCATTTCCTTAGACGGTAAGATCGACAAAGAGATAGACAACAGGCTGGCAAAGGCATACAGAGCCTTCGGAAAACTCCATAAAAGAGTCTGGTGCAATAAACACCTGAAGAAAAGTACAAAGATCAGTGTCTAAAAAGCCATTGTACTGTCTTCTCTTTTATATGGATCTGAATCATGGATCATCTACCGCCACCACCTGCGGCTTCTCAAACGCTTCCATCAGCGCTGCCTCTGTTCAATCCTAAACATCCACTGGTCTGATTACGTGACCAATGTGTCTGTTCTTGAACAGGTAGGGGTCAGCAGTATCAAGGCCATGCTGATCAGAACGCAGCTGCACTGGGCAGGGCACGTCTCCAGGATGGAGGATCACCCACCGCCTCCTGAAGATTGTGCTCTATGGTGAACTCGCCACCGGCCGCTGCAAGAGAGAAGCCCCGAAAAAGTGATGCAAGGACTGCCTGAAACAACACCTCAGCCTTGGCCATATTGACTGCCATCAATGGTCTACTCTGGCCTCCAGTCGGGATTCATGGAGACACACCATTCACAACGCTGCTGCTTCCTTTGAGAATGCACGGAGAGTCAGTCTTGAGGAGAAAAGACAACCCAGAAAGAACCATTCCTTGCCAATATCACCTAGGGAGACGTTCTGCTGTGCCTTTTGTGACTGGACCTGCCTATCCCGTATCGGCCTTTTTAGCCACCAGCAGCTTGCAGCAAGCATGGGGAGTGCCCTTCTCAAATCTTCGTTCGCGAAGCCTAGCCATGATGATGATGACCTCATGCTGCAGCTCCTCGTCTCTTGCCCCGGTTTTCCTCCCTCTGCAGACCCCAGCCCCAGCCCCTCGATGTC
>JAJPCS010000321.1:1914088-1955114 GCA_021164005.1 Willisornis vidua nigrigula | reverse complement strand
CGCCCCCCCCCCCCCCCCCCCCCCCCCCCCGGCTGTGCCAGGACACGGAAGACCAGGACGGCTCCTTGGTCTGAGCCCAACGGGGCAGGTGGGCCCTGTGGGGAGCCCCCCCGTGCCCCCAGGGTGCAGGGACTGGGGGGTCATGTCTGCTGGGTCCCTGCAGATTGGTGGGGGAGAGGAACTCAAGGGGGTGTTGATGGCAGCTGGGTGATGTCACCCCTCGGGTCCCCAAGAGCTTTTCAGGGTGGGCAAACTGATGCACAGATTGAGGGAGGAGGGGCTGGGGGGGCTTTTCTGGAGGCTGTGAGTGGCTGCTGCCTCACCCCCTACGCTGGGACCCCCAAAAGAGGGAGCAGATAGGTTTTTGGGGACACCAAGCTCCTCCTGCTCCTGTGCAGGAGTATCTTCAGGGGCTTTAGGAGGGTCTCTCCTGGGTGCTTTGCTCCAGGACACCCTGCCATGGGCTCTGCAGGGCTAGGAAGGTGACAAGTACTCCTAAGTCTCCCTTTTTTTCCTGTAGTCCTTCCCCAACATCAAGATCTGGCATTTCAGAACCCTGAATGGTCCTCAACGGAGCCCTCCCTGCTGTCCCCACTCTCATCTCAGGGCCCTGACGGGAGGGGGATGTCAAAGCCATGGAGGGGGATCTGGGAGCCGGTGCCACCCTTGCTGAGCAACAACCACCTGCACAAATGATGTCCTGAGGCATCCAACAACTCTCATCTCCAAACACATCTCTGGTGTGTTCAAAAACGTGATGAACAGGGAGCAAAAATCTCCAAATCGGGTCTTTCCGGCTGCAAGGCACAGTGGGGCTGCCCCACGGCACTGCACTGCCCCTGTAACTGCTCTGCGCTGGGAGTGTAAGGATGCATGGACTGGGAGCACTGGGAGGGGCGACTTGCAGCAGCAGCCCTGACACTCTCCCACACATCCCCATCCCACTCCAGCCCCTGCAGGGGGTGCCGTGAGGTTTCTTCACCCACCACCATGTGAGGTTTTTCTCACAGCTGATTCTAGGGCTCCTGGGGAGTCAGGATTAGAGGGGCCCTGAGATGCTGATAGCGAGAAACTCTGCAAAAGAACTGCTCAGAGAAAGTTTGTATTCCGTTGGCAGCAGGAATTTATTTCTGCATAGGGAAGCGAGGCAGCTAACGCCGCACAAACTCACTTCAAAGCACAAGTGCAAAAGCAAGTTAATTTATGCATCTGAATCCAAGTGATTACAACATCTTCTCATACATTATTCATGTGATTACAACATCTCATTACATATTGATGACAGGTGGAGTCTGGGTGGAGTTGGGACGGTGTCTTCTTTTGACATCAGTTTTGGGTAGGGAGTTCTGTTCTTCATCCTCACTTACAGGGATCCTGGTAGGTCTTCCTCAGACTGACCTGGCTTATTCCTTTTCATCAGTGACCCAGCCAAATTCTGTGCAAAAACTCTTGGCTTGTTACCCTTTTGCTCTATTCGTGTCTACTTCTACCTGATTTATGGCTTCTAGTGCATGGTACAGCAACCCCAGTCAATAGCCCAGGTCCGGGTAAAAAGAACACAGCATGCTGGCAATAAGGGTTGGGCACCCAGTTTTTTACAGGATTTAAGATTTTTAGGGGGTCTTTTGGAAAATCAGGCCTCATTCCTTCTCAGATGCCTCAATGGAGCCCCAGGGGAGCAAAAGCTGCCCTGAGAGACCCCTGGGACCAGCACCATCTCTGCCCTCCCCAGCTCTGCCCCCTCCTCTGCACTGGGGAGAGGGGACAGGAAAAATCTGCCTCCCCCTCCTGCTTCCCAGCCTGAAAACAGTTTTGGAGCTGCAGCTGCTGCTCAAAACCCACAGCTGGGGCTGGTTTGGGATGACTTTTATACAAACTCTTGTTCTGGGAGAGAGAAGGAGCCTTTCCCTGGAGCAGAGGCCCTGCCCAGGGCTGTGAAATGGTTCTGTGTGGGAAAGGCTTTTGGGATCCATGCCCCTGACCCACCTGTGGCACTCTCAGCCACTGAGTGAAGGGGTGGAGGGGCCCTGGCCCCCCACCCAGAGGAATCTACTGGAGTTTTGATCCAAAACAGGCCTGTGAGTGGCTGGGAGTCAAGACATCTGGGTGAGATGAAAGGAGGGGAAAAGATCTGAGGGAGAGAAATTTCTGTCCATCCCCTTTTCCCATGTCTTTCCCCCCTACACTTGGTTTTCACCCCAAAATGCCCCAAGCTCGAGCCTGGAGGAGAAGGAATGTGGGGGTTGGGGACAAGAACAAAATGTTGCATCAATTAAACCTTATTAAAAATTCAAGCATTTGGGCAGGAAAAGACCCCTTTTGGGTCTTTCTTTTGCAAACACAGGCAAGGGGTTCTCACCTGGAAAATATCTGAGAAAAGTGTCTGATGCATCATTTTATATAATTTTTGTAATCATTTTATTTACAGTGGTGAAGAACAATACTTGGCTGGGCATTGATATGGGCATTTTATATAGTTCTAGTAAGTATAGAAACCTCTTGCAGCTGCCAGTGACTTGACAGCAGCATCTACAGTTATTTCTAGTCTGTGTCAGTCAATACTTTTTCTGCTTTTTGGGGTTTTTTCCTCATAAATATTCCAAAAATTGCTCCTATGGAACCAGTTTTACCTCTTCTGAAAAGAGCTGTGACTGCCTTGGCGTATTATCAGCTTTTTGTGTTTTTATTTTAGGAGCACAGGACATCCTGGCAAAGCCCCAGGACAGAGCAGAAGCTGTCCAGGCCCTAGGAGCTTGGGGTGTTGTCCAAGATCAGCTCGTGGCAGGAGGAGCTGAGGGTGCCCCTGTTCCCTCTGTGCCTCCCAGGGGTGGCAGAAGCCCCTCGGGAGGCAGGTCCAGAGGCACCATCCCCTGTCCCAGGGGCTCCACAAGCTGCCCTACACAGGGTGGGGAGACGGGGAGTGGGCTCAGGTGGGCCTGAAGGACCATCCAGCACCTTATGGGGTGACCAGGGGGGTCTGGACAGAAAACACCTCTCAGTTGTGCAAGTCCTTGAGACAACACCTTTCCAGGTGTGGTGATGCATCTTCCCCACCCCCCACTATGATGTGAGAAATGCTTGTTAGGCATCAGCCTTGATGAACAGCCCCTGGGCTGAGCTGCTCTTGAGCTCAACAGGAATACTGGCTGCTCAAGGAACTGGTGCTGTCTAAAGAGCTCCTGAGTTTTAATGAACAGCCTTGGAAACTTGTTATTTTTCTTGCCTGAAGAACAACCCAAGTGGAATCCTATTTTTGTTCTCAAAATTTCAGAGAAAGTCACTGACCTGAATTGGGGTCAGGATGGAGAATTCCTGTGCCTAAAGCTCCCTCTGTGTGTGCCCCATAACCAGCGGTTCTGAATGAGACCCTCTGAGCTCTCTGGGGCTGCAGCAGCTGCAGGGACTCTGCTCCAGGATGGGTTTCCCCTGAGCTCACATCCTTCTTTTCAGGCATTCCCTGGCTCCTCCTTGGGCTGCAGGGGAATCTCAGCTCTGGCACCTGGAACACCTCCTGACCCTCCTTCTGCACTGGCCTGGGGTTCTGCAGAGCTGTTCCTCTCCCATATTCTCCCTCTGCTCTTCTCTGCACCAAATTTGATATGCACAAGGACTTTTTCATCTATATATGTGTTTTCCCTGAGGTGTCACTGCCATCTCTGCTGGGCTCAGCCATGGTCAGTGGTGGATCCATTCCGCAGGCTGCTGGAAATGGCTCTGCTGGACATGGGGAAAGCTTCTGGCAGCTGCTCACAGAACTCATCCCTGGAGAATGCCCGCTACCAAACCCTGGCCATGCAAACCCAATACAATGCCCAGTATGGATCTCACCTGGAATGTGGGTCACCAGGACTGTGCCCAGCATGGATCACCTGGAATGTGGGTCACCAGGTCTGTGCCCAGCATGGATCACCCAGAATATGGGGTACCAGGTGTAACAGGGAAGATTCAGAAGTATGTCAGAAGTGAAACTGAATACTGTTAAGAGTTTAGTAAAACAGTATTTTTATTACCAGAGGTGGCCAAGTAACAGGAACCCGAGAGAGAGAGAAGAGGAGGGGACAGAACCCCTACGTGTAAATATCCCCACTCATCCAGGGGTCACTCATGAGATTGCCTTACCCACTGAGAACACTCAGACTCCCCAGAGGCAGAGGCAGCATTCTCTGGGTGTCAGCTTGCTCACACGAACAGCGGGCGCCCCTGCTCCCAAGCGACATTGTCTTTAGGCCTTAATTTTAGTAGTCCTGTTTAGCAGGCCCAGACAGTTTTACGTAGATTAGAGGGGAGAAGCATCACCTGGTGACTTAAGCAACCAAAGAGATATTTCATATCATCTGATGTTGTAAACCGGGCCTAGTGGGATCGCATCACACCAGTATGATGTCCAGGCAAATCCAAGGTTTATTCAAATTACAGGTGTATATAACCCCAACTGACCCTGCCTCAGATTCCAATTGGCTGAGACTGGAAACATTTCCTTTTAGGGTTAAAACGAAACTTGAAGGTGGACCCTAGGCCTCACCTGAGTTTGGGAGGCTGCAGCACCTCCCCCTCTCGTTTCAAAGAACAAAAGAAAAATGTAAACAACATAATACACATTTTGTAACAAAACAAAAATACAATTACAATTAAATCTTGACTCCTTAGTACTCAGACTCATGCATATTGCAACTTGAACTGAAGGCTGAAAAACTGAAAATTGAGAAAAACCTTTGAAATATTTTAGATTTTGTCAATTTAAGACTTAACAGGGTATTTTGTGGGTTACATATCCCTACCTCCCCCTCTTTTTTCAAAATGGGTTTTGGAAGGAGGTACAGTAACCTTTGTTAATTAACACAAATTAATATCTGATCAATACATGTATGCTTGGGATTCAAACACTTACAACTAGTGCAAAACAACAAACTTTTCTCTCACATGTGAGGTTGTGGTTTGTTCGTGCAGTCGTCACCACACAAACCACTGTGAACAAAACTACAATTTTTATTAACAATGTTCATTTTGTGCAAAGTGTTCATGAATGTAGAGTGACTCCATATAGCAAAGAAATAAGTTCAGTCCAGCTGAGCTAAATTTTCTTATGCTATACTTCAAGGTCAATTCTCAAAACTTCTGTGTAGCCACTACAGAGGTCTGAGAGTAGCTTTGAGTTTCAGTCACTTTATACACTCCTGGTAAAGCAGTAATGAACTACTTACACTTTGCAGAAAATGTTCAGCAGCTGAGGGGACAGGTGTCCTTACCCCTACAGCCTGTTGACAATCTTAAAACTGCACTTTAACTGAAAATTAACAGAATTTCAAACTTTCAGCTTTATACAGACTAAACAACATGCTTTTGAACTGGACTGTTCTTGTTTGATTGGACAGTATGAATTTTTAATCTTAGGCTAGCACTGCTTGTGGTAGTGGTTTCCATATAGGAAAAGCAGTTTGGTTCCAGTTTTTATGGGGCATTTGATTGGCTGTGTTCTGTGGCTTGCAGATTCTCTGGTTTCTCTGAGGTTCAAACTTACTCCCTGTCTTTATCAGAGTACCATCCTTTTTATATTTAGAATAACAATTCTGGGCCTTGTGCCCAAATTTACCACATTGGTAACATTTTCCAGTGAAGCTTTGAGTTTTGCTGTATTTTGGTTGTGTTGGGTAAGATTTTGCTACATGCTTCCTTTTCCTACAATTAAAGCAAGCTTCAGGGTTTTTTCTTTCTTTTGGGTTGATTGTTTATCTATAGCAGAAGCTTGTAGCTTTGCTTTTCTCTTCTTCTACACAGATTAATTTAACACAGGCTTTTATTAGCTCTACTAATGCTGCTGTAGCAAAAAGAGAGGCAATTAATTGCCTACACTGAACACTGGCATTGTTAGTTGCCAGATCCTTTAATGAGCTGCCTGTCTCTTTAAGAGACGACACTTCCTTGCTTCTGTTAGCAGGATCTGCTGGGACCTGTGGGGAACACAACTCAAGAAACGAATTATTATCAGACCAGGGGTTTATCTCACTCCCCAAAACTTTTGATTCCCTTTTAATAACACTTTGAATTCCTCCTCCCCCCACCACGCTGTCCGATTTTGTCGGTGCAACCGGCTGTTCTGTTGTTTTCCATTCTGGGACACAGTCGGTGGGTGTGGCTGTCGGTGATGACCAGGCTGCTGGCACGGGGGGAGTTTTTGCAGGCGCTGGAGGGTTTGGGTCCCGGGCACTCAGTGCCGTGGGAGCTCGCTCCCAGGGCGCATACGCTGTTGGCAGGGCGCGGTGGAGAAGACGCGCAGGGTGGTCTCTGCTCCGCTGGGGATTGATCTCTCACCTCTCTATGTAGCAGTCAATCCATGCAGGAGGTGGTGGGAGCGGTGCCGGAGCTGTGTTTGACTGGCAGTTGGATCTGCCCCAGGGCCGAGCTAATAGCTCTCTTCGGGCTGGCTCTGGACCGACTCCAACCCCGATCCCGATCCAGGCCCCGGCGGTTGCGGGCTGCGGGGATCTTGCGCTCTGCACATGCGCAGTGATTGGCAAGCTGTAGGGAGGGGGGTTGGGTGGTCCCGGCGCCTCGTGGTGAGGAGCTGATTGCGCAATACGTTTCCGCAGGCTTTCGGTTTCTTTGTTCTTTCAGGCACGCTGTTTCTGTGCATGGCCGTAGCCCTTCCCAGCCCTCTCCCACAGCTCTGGTATACCCGCGGGGTGGCAGGGAATGTGGCAGGGCGGCGCTAGCCCCGAGGTACTCGCCGGGCATTGCCGGCGGTGGCGATGAGGGACATGCAGGAGGAAACCTGTTCCACGGGGTTTGTCCCTCTCTCCATCTCTCTCTCTCGGCTGAGGGCACTCCTGTTCGCGGTTTCTCGGATTCGGGGTATAAATAAAAGTCACTTACAGTTTGGAGTGGCTGGATGTTTTCTGCGCTCGTGGGGATGCTCCAGTTCCAGCGTGACTGCTGTGATTCTGCTGCTTCTGCAGCGGTGTCCGGGACAGACAGGTAAAAGCTTTGATCCCATGCTCGGTGTGGCTCTGTCGGTTCTCTCGGAACGGGGACGAGTGGCTCTGCATCTCAGTACGGGAACGGCACTTCGGCTTCCCTTCTCCCAGGCAGTTTTAGGTTTTCCCGGGCTTGCTCTATTTTTAAAAGCATTGTTCTGATAGCTGTATATGACTGGACATGCGGCAAGATGTCCTCAGGAGTAGTTTGCAGTAATTTCGACAATTCTGCTCCGATTTTGTTCCAAAATTCTATGGAAAACATGAGGCTAGTATCATCTAGATACCCTCTGCTAAGGCAAAAGTCTAAAAATTCTTGTAATGCCTGTTTCTCAATGTCCGTTTTTGTAGCCTTAGCTAACTTTTCAAACTTTTCTAGTAATAAGCTCGTTTTAGAGGGCTGGGAATTCCCCATCTTTCTGTAACTCACAGGTTTGAAGGTCGTGGTTCTTCTCCAGTCCACGCTTTTTTTCCAGTGGCTCTTTCCACGGCCACTTCAAAACTTCTCCTGAAGTTTCAGAAGGTGGAAGCTCCGCGGGCTTCTCGCAAGGCTCCCATAAAACTGGGGCACAGCAGCTCTCAGAAGGCTACTACTTAAGGTTCTAGGCTGGTTTGCAGATGGTTTTCATGTCCTCAAAGCACACGTCGAGGGTCACCAATTGTTGTAAACCAGGCCTAGTGGGATCGCATCCCACCAGTATGATGTCCAGGCAAATCCAAGGTTTATTCAAATTACAGGTGTATATAACCCCAACTGACCCCGCCTCAGATTCCAATTGGCTGAGGCTGGAAACATTTCCTTTTAGGGTTAAAACGAAACTTGAAGGTGGACCCTAGGCCTCACCTGAGTTTGGGAGGCTGCAGCAATCTGACATCACAGCAAGTATAGAAACAGGTGTAAGAGAGGTGTCATTCAGTGCTTTCATGGCCAACGCTGAGGGAACATATTATCACTGCGTCGGAATAGTTAGGCCTTGCTGCTGTGTCATCCAGGCAGGTGAACATTTTCTTATTAATTTTCCTCCTCTCTTGCTGGGAGTTTTCTCTGGAAGAGTCTTTTGGGGGTGTTTTTGTGAGTCTGGGTGGCTGGAATCTGTATTATTTGGGTGGGTGACTTGGTAGAGTGGTTCTTGGTTTTTTTTCACATTTGTATATATATGTGTTATATCATATTCTGTTTTTAATTGTCTCTCTTTTGTATAAACATAAGAAAAATGTCATTTTGGTTTGGTTTTGGGTTTTTTCCCTTTTTTTTTTATTTCCCTTTCTTCCTTTTCCATTGGGGGTGGGGGGTACTCTCTCTGTGTTGGGCAGTTGGTATTTTCCCAGCTCAACCTAACACAGTGCAGCACCAGAGCATGAGCCAGTTGCCCTTTATCCAGTCTGCCAGTGACAACTACCTGGGCAGGTGTGGCCAAGACTGCACAGGCAGAAGCCACTGGCTCCACCCTCTTGTTATGTTAGTGGTTCTTCTGCGCATGTGTGTGGGCATTGGAATTCCCCTCACGCATGCGTGTTATCATTCAGAGGGTCTTTATTAAATGGATCTGGGGGCTTCCTTCCTCCTCCTCACCATCATTTTCTCCTTCAAATGCCCTCTAAAGGCTGTCAGCTAATAAGAGAGACACCATTAATTTCAGTTTATACAGAGCTATGTCTTCAAGGGCAAAACTTTCCCCCTTATCAACGCTTGTTCCCTGTAACTTGGCAGGAAAAGAATAAACTTTACACAGATGGCTGAGCAAAAACACAGACCAAAAATATCCACATCTCATTAATCCCGGATACACCAGGTCTCTGCTAAACAGGTCTCATCAGGAATGTTGGTCATCAAGTCCTTACCCAATATGGCTCATCAGGTTTCTGCCCAACGTGGGTCCTCTGGTGGGTGATGGAGTTGGAGCAGTGGATGAAGCTCTTCCTGCAGCTGGGGAACTTGTGGAGCTTCCCTCACTGGTGGGTCCGTTGATGTTTGGTCAAGGCAGAGCTGTCGGTGAAGCTCTTCCCACACTCTTCACACTTGTATGGTCTCTCCCCGGTGTGGATGCGTCGGTGAATGACGAGGTGGGAGTTGATCTTGAAGCTCTTCCCGCACTCCGTGCAACGAAAGGGCCTCTCCTCTGTGTGTGTCCGCTGATGCACAAGGACCTGTGAACTGGTCTTAAACCTCTTCCCACACTCCCCACACTTGTAGGGCCTCTCCCCAGTGTGGATGCGCTGGTGGGTGATGAGGCTGGAACTCTCTGTAAAGCTCTTCCCACATTCCCAACACGTGTAGGGTCGTTCCCCAGTGTGGATGCGCCGGTGCCTGCGGAGGGCGGATCTGTCTGTGAAGCTCTTCCCACATTCCCCACAGGTGTAGGGCCGTTCCCCAGTGTGGATGCGATGGTGGGTGAGGAGGTCATAGTCGTCCCTAAAGCTCTTCCCACAGTCCCCACACATGTAGGGCCGTTTTCCAGTGTGGATGTGCTGGTGGCGCATCAAGGTGCTCTTGCTGAAGCTCTTCCCATGTTCCAAGCCCTTGTAGGGCTTTTCCCCTATCTGAAGGTGCTCATGGACCTCCAGGTCAGATCTCTGGCTGCCTTCCCGGGACAGGGTGGGTTTTTCCTCCTTGGAGCATCTGGGGCTGAGTTTGGAGCCCTCCCTCATAGGGGATCTCTGTGGCTTTTCCTCCCCACTGACTTCCAGTGCTGTGGAGCCATTCAAAAGAGCCTCTACCACGAGATTCTGCCAGACGGATTTGTCCTCTGTGCTCCCCGTGCTCAGCTCGGGGCCTGGGGCAGGAAGGAAGAAGGACAGGCAGGGCATTTGCCTCCTGCCCACAGGGAAGGGCAAGGACATCCCCCCAAACCCGTCCCCAGCAGGACGGCGTCGGCAGCGGGGTTGTCCTGCAGCCGGGGCCATGCTGGGCTGGAAGATGCAGCACAAGAGAGGGGCAAACGGGCACTGAATTCCTCCTCACCTGCCTGGGAGTCCTGGGGCATCTTCCTCTTCCTCACAGCCTTCTCCTCCATCTGGCCAAGCTTTGGGAAGGAAAAATCCTGGTTTGGGGGAACAAAAAGGTGTGAGCGCATTGGCTTGGGGGTTCCTCCTGCCCAAGTGCATCTCTAGAACATACTGGGCATCTTGTGTTCCTAAAAATCTCCAAAACACAAAAATTCAGCTCAAAACAACCCTCCCAGGAGTTCCTCCTCTCTGAACTCTCCACTTCATGGTTACTGGAGTCCCATGTGTATTCGGGATCCTGCCTCTACAGAGTCCCGGTCGTCTCCATGCTGCTGGGGATCACTGGAATCCCAGGGTTCCCCCCTCTGTGAGCTCCTGCTTTGCTGTTCTGGGTCCCCCCCTTCTCTGCGTTGCTGGGGGTCCTGGGGGTTCTCCTCTCTTGGGTCCTGCTTAGGGATGCCAGGGATTTGGGCATCCCAGGAGTCCCTTCTGCCCTCTCTGCTGCCATGTGCCCGGAACCCCAGGGGTTCCTCCTCTGTCAGGTCTCGCCTTCTCCAGGCTCTTGGGGGTCCCACCTTCCCCCAGCACCGGTGCTCTCGCCTCCTCTCCAGACTGCCAGGGATCCTCCCTCTCCAGGATCCCTGATTAAGGAGCCTAGGCCTCCCTCTGTGCTCCTGCCCCCTCATTCCAGGATTCCAAGGCCTTCCCAGCTCCGGTATTGCCCCTCTCCACTCTCCCCACTCCGTGCGTCCCGGGGTTCCATCCTGGCACACCTGAGGGGCCCCAAAACTAGTATCACTCCCCCTGCCTGTACCAACCAAATGACGCATGAAGTCCTTTATACTCTTCTCTGACCACCTACTCTGGCTCCTCCCCCTTTTTTGTCCCTTCCCTTTCTCCCGCCTCTTCCTCTCCAGGATCCACCCCCTTCCAGCCCTCCTCCTCCTCCTCCCCCCAGCCCCAGCGCCCACCCTCTGGCCCCCCTTCCCGCCGCCCCCCAAGGGAGGAGCAGGCATAGAGCTGGGGCAGCTCAGGATGGGACTCTCAGCTGCTCCCTTTCCCTGTGAATGAATTCCCACTGCCCTGTTCTCCGGGGGAGCCAACTTTGGCCTCTTCAAAGACCTGCTTGGTTGATCCCATGGGAAAACAAAGAGTAGGGAAAGAATAGGGAAACCTGGATACTCTGGAGATGGAGAAGGCTGAGGGTTTTTTTGACTTTTATGTCTCAGGCTCCAAGAGGAATTGCTCCATCGGGAAAGGCTCCAGCACTGGGAGACTGAGGACCTCGAGCACGATTCAGGAGATGAGGTTGGAGACCTAAAAAATGGGAATGTGCGCAAATCCATGGGATCTGGAGATCCTGAAGGAGCTGCTGTTCAAAAAGACCCCTGATTTTAAAACAGGGGAAAGTGGGAAGATATCAGGAATTCCATCCCAAGGTCACAGAGCAGATTCTCCTGGGAAATCTTAAGGCACATAGAAAACAGCGCTTTTGGGGCAATCCCAGACACAGCCACAGGATTGGAAACCCCTGGGAAAAGGACTTGGAAATTATGGTGGATGGAAAATGCACCCCAGGCATGTTGGCAGGGCAGAAATGCAGCGGGATCCTGGGCTGGATCCAAAGAATTGGGACAAGGAGCATTCCAACCACTCCCCAGTTTGGGTCTGGGGGCACAGGATTATCCCACTTTTCCAAAATTTAAGGAATGGGACATAGGGCATTCCCAATTTGGGTCTGGAGGGCACAGGATTCTCCCATTTTCCCCAAATTAAGCACATGCAGTTTTCCCAGTTTTCTCATTTTGCATCTGGGGGCACAGAATTCTCCCACTTTTCCCAAAACTAAGGAACGGGACACGGAGTATTCCTAATTTCTCCACTTTGGGTCTGGAAGCACAGGATTGTCCCAGTTTTCCTAAAACTAAGAAATGGGACACAGAGCATTTCCACATCCCAATTTTGGGTCTGGGGGCACAGGATTCTCCCAGTTTTCCCAAAATTAAGAAATGGGGCATAAAACTTCCCTAGGTTTCCCAACTTGGGTCTGAGGGCACAGGATTGTCCCAATTTTCCCAAAATTAATGGCATGGAGCATTACCAGTTTTCCCACTTCAGGTCTGGGACACAGGGTTCTCCCAATATTCCCAAAATTAACAAATGGGGAAAAGAGCATTCCAAATTTTCCCAGTTTGGCTTTGGAGGCAGACGATTCTCCCAGTTTTCCCAATTAAGGAATAGGACACAGAGAATTCCCATCCTGCAGTTTGGGTCTGGGGCAGAGGATTCTCCCGATTTTCCTAAAAAAGAGGACATGGTGCATTCTCAATTTTCCCAGTTTGGGTCTGGGAGCAAAAGATTGCCCCAGTTTTGCTAAAGTTAAGGAATAGGACACAGAGCATTTCCACCTCCCAATTTTGGGTCTAGGGGCACAGGATTCTCCTAGTTTTCTCAAAATAGAGAAGATAGAGCATTCCCAATTTTCCCAGTCTGGGTCTGGGGGGGGCTGTAGCGGTTTCCCATGGGCAGGTTTTGGTAGTGGGGGGGCTCCAGGGGTGGCTTCTGTGAGCAGCTGCCAGAAGCTTCCCCAGGGCCGGAGGAGCCGATGCCAGCCGGCTCCAGGATGGGCTTCCTGCCGCTAGCCAAGGCCGAGCCCATGGGGAATGCCGGGAGCAGCTCCAGGAGAATGTATTTCAGAAGGGAAAGAAAGTTCCTGCGCAGGGGAACGTTGCAGGCAGAGAAGAATGGAGGGAGAAGGTGGGCACTGCTCTGCAGACCCCACGGGCAGTGCAGAAAGAAGGGCAGAAGGTGCTGCAGGTGCCACAGCTGAGGGTCCCCTGCAACCTGTGGGGAAGGGCCTGGGGAAGCAGCTGTGCCCCTGCAGCCCAGGGAGGAGCAGGGTAAGGCACAGAGTCACCTGCAGGGCAGGGAGGAGCAGGGCAGAGCACAGAGTCACCTGCAGCCCAGGGAGGAGCAGGGCAGGGCAGGGCACAGAGTCACCTGCAGCCCAGGGAGGAGCCTGCAGGGAGCAGGGGGGTACCAAAGGAGGCTGTGACCCTGACCTTTTTACACCACCACCACAAGGACAGACCTTGTTATGGTATAGGAGAAAATTCACTAGATCTGACTAAAACCTAACCTTGTTATCTTATACTACGGGAAGATCTCCAGAATATGAGAGGGCCCTGCCACCCTCTACTAATGATTACAGGTGTCTTGGTCTTGCTTGGCAAAATGCCACCTGCTCAGTAGTCTGTCAGAGTGCCCTCCCCCCCAGGGAAAGGAAGGGAGGAGAGAAAAAACCTAGAAATGAAACTTAAAATGGCAAGGTTTTTATATTTACACAGAAGAAAGAAAATTTTAAAAACCCAGAATACAATATGTATATATATATACAAATGTGAAAAGAAATAACAACTCTACCGAGTCACACAACCAAATAATACAGACTCTAACCACCCAAACCCACAAAACACCCTCGAAAGACTCTACTACAGAAAACTCCCAGCAAGAGAGGAGAAAAATTAACAAGAAAATATTCACCTGCCTAGACAGCACAGCAGGAAGGCCTAATCTCAGCAGAGGAAGGGCAGCATGTCCTCCCAGGTCCAAGGTGAAGACCAAAAAGAGAAAGAAGCTACCCCTCCCTCTCATTTTATATTTCTTGTGATGTCAGATGATATGAAATATCTCTTTGGTTGCTTAAATCAGGTGATGCTTGTCCTCTCTAATCTATGTCACATTATCTGGGCCTGCTAAACTGAGGCCTAGCTGAAACTAAAGCCAAAACTACCATAAAAGCGCAATGTCTCTCATTAATCTTTCTCACTGTACTGACCAAGAAGTGTTGGGTTATTTATTAATCGTAGTCCTCATGAGAAATCAGCAACCCAGTGTTACTGAGGTTTATCACGAGCAGCTTCAGGACCGTTCTTTCCTTCTAAACCCTCACCTAACTTGCTCTTTTGCACCTCTAGTTCCTCGGTCAGGGCCATAACCTGGTGTGGTAGTTCAGGCCTTAATTTTAGTAGGTCTCAGTTTGGCAGGCCTAGATAGTGTGACATGGATTGAAGGAGACAAGTGTTACCTGACTTGAGACACCAAAGAAGTATTTCCTACAATATGACATCAAAACCAGTACAAAAAGAGAGGGAGGTGGAGCTTCTGCCCTTTTTAAGTCTTTGCCCCAGACCTGGGAGGACGTGCTGCCCTGCTTTGCTGAGATTAGGCCTTTGCCCCATCCCCCTGATGTGTTTTCAAGGGAGGTGAACATTTTCTTGCTAATTTCTCTCCTCTCTTGCTGGGAGTTTTCTCTGGAAGAGTCTTTTGGGAGTGTTTTTGTGGGTCTGGGTGGTTGGAATACGTTTTATTTGGGTGGGTGACTTGGTAAAGTGGCTGTTGGGGTTTTTTCCACATTTGTATACATATGTGTTATATCATATTCCGTTTTTAATTGTCTCTTTTTCATATAAATATAGGAAGCTTGCCATTTTGTCTTTGGTTTTTTCTCCTCTTTGTTTTTTTTTTCCATCCCTCTTTTTCCCTTGAGGGGGGACACTCTAACTCTGTTGGGCAGTTGGCATTTTGCCAGTTCAACCCAACACACCTGGTTAATCTATTTTATTGTCCTTCACAGAAGGGAGTGCCAGTTCATAATCGCACCTAACTTGCATTTTCCCTTTTTTAGGCCTTTGGAGTTTTTTTGTTTTGGTTTTTTTCAATCTCACTAAACTCTCTGGTGCAGCGGGTGCCCCTGTAATGGTGGGCATGTCCATCTCGTGGTGGGTGTGTAGTTTCATCACCTTCATGGACAAATTCATGATGCAGTTTTGTGTTGGTTTGAGCTGGCAAAATGCCTACTGCCCAATACAGTCAGAGCCTTCCTCCCCCCACTAAGAAAAGGGAGGAAAAACCCTTAAAACAGGTTTATATATTTACACAGAAAAGAGGAAAATTAAAAGAAAACTACAATACACACCTACACACGTTAGATATAACAAATAATTCCTTCACACCCTACCCCCCTGCCCCGAAAACTGAACTCTTCCAAACACAAGTCCCACCATTCTAGCTACAAAACCACCCAAGAGAACTCAATCTCTCCCAAGGGACAGACTCAAGCAGAGAAAACTAAAACTAAACATTCTACTCTCCTAAGATATTATAGCAGCAAGCGGCAGTGGAGCCTGGTCCAGGAAAAGAACACAATACGTCCTTCCCAGATGAGAACCCATGAAGGAACTGAGAGAACTCCTCCTACTCTACCATATTTATACTTGAGGTGTCATCAGAATATGGTATGGAATACCACTGGCCAGTAGAAGTCAGCTGGCCTGACTCAGCTCAAGTCAGCTGCTAATCCGGAGCCTACTCTGAAAAAAAAAAAATCACCCACTAAATTTAAGTCTAGCTAAACCCATAACAGGTTTCAAGAGTAATCTAGTCTCATAATGCAGCCCTGATGCACTTTCACCAGCATGGGGCAGGGGCCTGGCAGGGACCTGCCCAGCCCTGCAGAGAGGAGCCCACACCAAGCAGGGGGATGCCAAAGGAGGCTGTGACCCTGGGGGAGGCCCTGTCGGAGGAGACCAGACCAGTGAGGAACTCACCAAGGGGCAGACCTATTACAAACGCTGGGTGGACGAAGATGTGGCGGTCTGAGACCCCGGGGAGCACATGCAGCAACGGAATCGGGACCATGAAGGTTTTCGGATGCACACTTCTGCAGTTTAAGATGTTACACCTTTCCTATTGGTCCTTTTGCCGCTCCTCCCCTCCCTTCTCCCCTCCGTTTGCATGCACCCAATGGAGTGTGTTACTCCTCCCCGTCTCCGCCCCGTCTCCGCCCCTCCTCCCCACCCACATCCGGGCAATTCCCATGCTCCCCTCATAGGCTAGCGCGCGGCATTAAAACTGGCTTTTCCTCGTGGACTCTCGGCTAGTGTGGACTTACTCCGTTCGGGGTGGTCGCCGGGCCGGGAGCAGGAAGAGCTGACCTAAGCTTCTAAGGGGCCTGATCCTAGGGAGCTACGCCTGCCGCTTTCCTAGCCTTGCTCCTGGAAGCAGAAACCTCTCCACTGTATCAGTGGGTAATAATAATCCACTGATAAGGCCCAGCACCCACCCCCCACCACCCGCTCCCCAAGGGAAAAGGAGGGAGGAAAAAGAAAAAAACAATGAAGGTGGGGGGGGGAGGAAACCCCAAACCTGAAATGGCAAGCTTCTTACATTTATACAAAAGAGAGACAATTGAAACCAGCCTATAACAAATATATATGCAAATGTGGGAAAAACCACCACCACTGTACCGAGTCACCCACCCAAATAATACAGATTCCAACCACCCAGACCCACAAAAACACTCCCAAAAGACTCTTCCAGAGAAAATTCACAGCAAGAGAGGAGAAAAATTAACAAGAAAATGTTCACCTCCCTAAACAGCACCGCAGGAAGGCCTAATTTCAGTAGAGGAAGGGCAGCATGTCCTCCCAGCTCGGAGGCAAAGACCAAAAAAGAGAGAGAAGCTCCACCTCCCTCTCTTTTTGTACTTGTTGTGATGTCAGATGATAAGAAATATCTCTTTGGTTGCTCAAGTCAGGTGTAAGGCTATCTGGGCCTGCTAAACTGAGGCCTACTAAAACTAAGGTCTAAACTATCACAAAGGGACCTGCTGACCCCGCAGAGAGGAGCCCACGCCACAGCAGGCTTTGTCCTGGCAGGACTTGTGGCCCCCCACGCTGGAGCAGCCAGTGCCCGAAGGGCTGCACGCTATGGAAAACTGACCCCGTGGCAGCACTTTGGGAAGAACTGTTGCCATTGGATGGACTCAGACTGGAGAGGCTCGGGCAGGACTGTCTCCTGTAGCAGGGACCCCACGGGGAGCAGGGCAAGGACTCCAACTCCTCTCCCTGAGCAGCAGCACCAACAAAAACTGACTGGGACCCCCATTGCCAGCTCCCTGCAGTGCTGAGGGGGGAGGAGGCACAACTGGGAAGAAGGGAGGGGTGGGGGGAAGGTGTTTGACAGATTTATTTCTATTTCTCATTCTCCTGCTCTGATCCTGTTAGTAATAATTTAATTAACATGCCCACTTGGAGTCTGTTTTGCCTGTCATGGTGAGTTAAGAAACAATCAAATGCAATAGAATAGAACAAAATGCTTCCTTTTATTCAGTGCTGGGAGCACAGGGGATAATTCCACCAAACACACCTTTGACAAGACTTTTGACTTTCCAGGTTTATTCACTTAGTTACAACTGAAAACTCCTCCCCAAAGTTAAGCAGGATTATTTTAAATGGCTCTTAACAGCTCTAATGGGCTGCTGTTATCTCTGCAGCCCTGTATTTCCTTTTAACTCAACAATATTACAGCTTCAGCCCTCTAACCTAGACAGCTTTTCTGATTTACTTCTTGCTGCTCAGCCTTTAATCTGAACGAGGTTTCGGTTTGTTTCCTAAAGATCATCTTACAGCTCCAGGGTTAAATTTCTCTTTGTCTAAAGCTCTGCATGGTAAAGAGAACTGACAGATTAAGGTACAAGCTAAAATCAAAATTAATATAAAATACAAAGTTAGTCCAGATCTGATTAAAAATTAATAAGGACCATTAGGATTTTATGGAGAAGGGATAAAATCCATTTACTTGGGGTCCTTGTATCACATGATCAGTCGGAGTCTGTTTTGCTCGAGATGGTGCTCGGGGAGGGATCTCTCCTGGTCCTCATCTCAACTCAGGAGCCCTTCGTTGGATTTTCTCTGCTCTGCCCGGTCGCAGAGCGGAGGGAGAGCGGCTTTAGTGGGTCCCCAGCACCCAGCCAGGGCCAGGCCACCCCCCGAGCTGTCCCGCAGCTCCCTCGGGATCTTGAGATGGATCCCATCTGCTCCCAGAGCCTGGGAGCATCTCGGCGGCTCAGCAGGGCACTCGCTGCTTCGTCCGGGCTCAGAGGGACCACCGCCCCCGGCCTCCCCTGTGCCCCCCGCAGCCCCTCACTCACCATTCCCTCGGCCTCGAGCACGGCCGGAGCGCCCCGAGTTTGAGTTCCGACCCCGGCCCCGCTCGCAGCTCCGCTCGGCCCTCGACAGGCAGCGGCGGAAGCCGCAGGGCCCGGCCCGGTCCGGCCCAGCCTGGTTTGGCCCGGTTCGGCTCGGCTCGGCTCGGCACGGCCCGGCTCGGTTTGGCCCGGCCCGGCTCGGCTCGGCTCGGCTCGGCACGGCACGGCAGCAGCGGCGGCGCTCGGGGCGGGCGGGGAAGCTCCGCCCGTGGGGCGATGGGCGGGGCCAGCGGGGCGGGGGGAGGGGAGCGCAGAGAGCCCATTGGGCAGTTCCGCCCTCATTGCTGAGTATTCATTGGCTGTTGTGCTTGTCACTCCTTGATCCTGAGCGTCCATTGGCTGCTGTGGCTGTCACTCTTCGCTCCTGAGCGCCCATTCCGCCGTCCCTGCAGGGACTGGGGGGTCGTGTCCAGTGGGACCCGCAGATCGGTGGGGGATGGGGGGGGGGAGGGTGATGCCACCCCTCGAGTCCCCAAGAGCTGTTCAGGGTGGGCGAACTGAGGCACAGCTTGAGGGAGGAGGGGCTGGGGGGGCTTTCCCGGAGGCTGTGGGTGGCTGCTGCCCTACCCCCATAGCTGGGACCCCAAAATTGGGAGCAGAGGGGTTTTGGAGACACTCAGCTCCTCCTGCCCCTGTGCAGGGGGTCTGCAGAGACCTGGAGGGGGTCTCACCAGAGTGCTTTGCCGCAGGACAGTGATACAGGGACCCCTCAAGTAAATGGATTTTATCCCGTCTCCATAAAATCATAATGGTCTTTACTAATTTTTAATCAGATCTGGACTAACTTTGTATTTTATATTAATTTTGATTTTAGCTTGTACCTTAATCTGTCAGTTCTCTTTACCATGCAGAGCTTTAGACAAAGAGAAATTTAACCCTGGAGCTGTAAGATGATCTTTAGGAAACAAACCGAAACCTCGTTCAGATTAAAGGCTGAGCAGCAAGAAGTAAATCAGAAAAGCTGTCTAGGTTAGAGGGCTGAAGCTGTAATATTGTTGAGTTAAAAGGAAATACAGGGCTGCAGAGATAACAGCAGCCCATTAGAGCTGTTAAGAGCCATTTAAAATAATCCTGCTTAACTTTGGGGAGGAGTTTTCAGTTGTAACTAAGTGAATAAACCTGCAAAGTCAAAAGTCTTGTCAAAGGTGTGTTTGGTGGAATTATCCCCGTGCTCCCAGTGCTGAAGGATTTTGTTCTATTGCATTAGATTGTTTCTGAACTCAACATCTTGCCTCAGGCTCTGGAGTGGCGGTGATGGGTGCTTTGGAGCCCCACCTTTATTCCATGTTCCTTCCTTGAACACAGGATCTGTCATTCCAGAACCGGGGGATCCTCACTGCAGCCCCTGCCCCCTTCACCCCCCCTTGCGCTGCTCACACTGTCCGCTCGGGGCCCTGACGGCCACCCTGGTGCTGTCCCTCGTGCTGGGCAGCGAGTTGCCCCCAGGGGCTTTTAGGGGAGATGATGCCACTTCCCACCCCATCCCTGATGTCCCTGACGAGGCTCGGCATCCCCCTCTGCAGTGTCCTGGTGAGGGGCACAGAGGGCACAGCCGGCTTGTCCCAGCCTGAACGGCATCTCCGGGAGCTGCGGAGGATCCTGTGCCCCCTGCCAGGTCACCCACCTCCCCGGGGTCCCCTCAAGGCAGGGACAGGGTCTGACAGCCCGGGAGAGCTCAGGGTCACACGGAGCCCAGAGAAAATGGGGTGGGGGCAGAGGCTCAGGGGGGGATGTGGGAGCCAAAGGACATGGACATGGATGCCCATGGGAGCCAGGCAGGGCATGAACAAAGCTGTTTCCTGGCTCTGGTCTCTGGTGTCTTCAAGGACCTGATAAACAGGGAGCAAAATCCCCCTGACACCCTCCCACATCCCCCTCCCAGAGGTTACTTCACCCACTACCCTCATGAGGTTTGTCCTACAGCTGCTTCCAGGGCTGCTACAGCAGCACCTTTGGGGGGTCAGGGTTAGGGGGCCCTTAGATCCATCGATGCAGCCCCAGGTGAGCAAAGCTGCCCTGAGAGACCCATGGGCCCAGCACCATCTCTGCCCCCACCTGCCCCTTCCTCTGCACTGGGGAGAGGGGACAGGAAAAATCTGCATCCCCCTCCTGCTTCCCAGCCCAGGAACAGCTTCGGAGCTGCAGCTGCTGCTCAGCACCCACAGCTGGGCCTACTTTTGGGGGTGGTTTTATTTAAACTCTTTGTTCTGGGAGAGAGAAGGAGCCTTTCCCTGGAGCAGAGGCCCTGCCCAGGGGCGGAAAGTGGTTCTGTGTGGGAAGGTTGGTGGGTTCCATCCTCCCTGACCCACTGGTGGCTGGTAGGTAGAGGGGTGGAGGGGCTCTTGGGAGGGGGTTTGTGAGCTGCTGTTTCCCTACCCAGAGTAATTTACTGGAGTTTTGATCCAAAACAGGCCTGTGGGCGGATGGGAGTCAGAACACGATTTCTTTTTCCAAAACCTTGGCCAGATGGAGGAGGAGGCTGTGAGGAAGAGGAAGATGCCCCAGGATCCCCTGGCAGGTGAGGAGGAAGTCAGTGCCCCTTCGCCCCTCTCTTGTGCTGCATCTTCCAGCCCAGCATGGCCCCGGCTGCAGGACAACCCCGCTGCGGATGCTGTCCTGCTGGGGACGGGTTTAGGGGGATGTCCTTGCCCTTCTCTGTGGCCTGGAGGCAAATCCCCTCCCTGTCCTTCTTCTTTCCTGGCCCTACAAGTTTGGGGAGTGTGGGAAGAGCTTCACCCAGAGCTCTGCCTTGACCAGACATCAACGGACCCACCAGTAAGGGAAGCCCTACGAGTGCCCCAACTGTGGGAAGAGCTTTGTCCACTGCTCCAACTCCATCACCCATTGGAGGTCCCACGTGGGGAACAGACCTGGTGACCCTCATTCCCAGTGATCCACGTTGCGAAGACACCTGGCTGGTGGTCTCCACATCCTCCTGGTTCCCTGTGGGCACTTGGGTGACTGCAGGGGAAGGAACATCCATCAGGACACACTGACGTTGGGAATTCATTGGGAAGAGTGGATTTGTTGACTTTACACCCCCAAAAATCTCACCTGCTCCATCCTATTATTTCTTCTGGTGGCATTGAGCCCCCTAATTCCACCCCAAATCCCTTCATTCCACTCAAAAGTCCCTTAATCCCTCCCAGAACCCCCAGAATTTTTTCCCAAATCTCCCCAATTTCACCCAAAAATCCCTAAGGTTCCACCAAAAGTCTCCTTAATTTCACCCAAAATTCCTTTAATTCCACTGAAACATCCCTATTTACACTTTAAATCCCCTGATTTTCACCTCATACCGTGGTGTTTCTACTCTAAGTTGCTTTAATTCCACCTCAAATCCTTATAATCCTTCAAAGTCTTGCTTATTTTACTCGAAATCCCTTTAATTCCACCCAAATTGCCTTAATTCCACATAAAATCTCCGTAATTCCACCCCAGATCTCTTAATTCCACTCAGAAGTCTCTTAATCCCTCCTAGAATTTCATCTCAAAGTCACCTCAAATCCACAAGATTCCACTAAAATTCCACTTACTTTCACCCAAAGTTCCCTTAAATCCACTCAAAATTCCCTTAAGTCCACCCAGAATTTTTTTAAATCCACCAGAAATTTCCTTAATTCCACCCAAAATTTCTTTGAATCCACTCAAAAATTCTCTTAAATCCACCTAAAATCTCTTCAATTTCACCCAAAATTTTCTTATATCCATGCAGAATTCCCTTATATCCACCCAGAATTCCCTTAAATCCACTTAAAATCTCCCTCCTTCCACCCAAAATTCCTTTAAATGCACTGGGTCTGTGGTGGGTCCCTGGTGTGTGCTGATTTAAAGGTAAACCAGCAGGAGAAATGAACCCAACACAAGAGAGATTAGAAATCAGAGCTACAATTTAATAAAACATATTGCAATAAATGCAATGACACACAGGGAAATTGGTTTTAACCCACAAAACCCAAAAGTGTAACCCAGCACCCTGGGGCACAAACAGTGATGGTTGTTAGCCTTTGGGCTAAGCCCCACTTGGTTCCCCCAAGCCCAAAGTATAAAGGAGTGAAAAAACCTGTGCAAATGATGGTTGCAGTCTGGTCAAGAGTGGTGGTCTCCTCCTGTCGAGGTTCTGATCCTTCTCTGGATCTGATGAGTGGTACCAGAGCTCCCTAAACCCCAAGATTATATACCCTCCTGTCCAGGTGGGAACACCCAGTCCCTCCCCCAGGGTGGGAACTTCCACAATGGGTGATCTGACTCTATGAGTCATGGGGTATTTTTGGAATCATTGATGGCCCATTAGCAGACATGACCCCTCAGGCTGGGTGTGAAGCTGCTAACGACTCCCCAGAGGGGAGTTATCACATCTCCTATCTCACAGGCTTCATAAACACCCATCTTACATCCTCAGGGGTTGGTTGTACCCTGAGCAGCTGCTGCAAATGTTCCATTGTTAACGGTTTATGGGAAATTACATAGAGAGTGGAGAATACACAGATTTGGTCACACCCACACAGCGATAAAGTGGTCCTGGCTGCTGAACTAGGACATTATCCATGGGGTTGGGGAGTCCCCTTTCGCCCTCCACCTCAGGGGGCCCCAGGGTCAATGCGGTCCTGGCCCCCCCCTCGCTCCCATGCTGCTGGGGCAGCAGCAGCGGGGCTGGGAGCAGGGTCAGGATGGCCAAATAGGGGCGGTTCTGTGCTCAGCCCCTGTCCCTGCCCTTTGGCTGCCAGACCATATAAAATGCCTTGTGACTTTGTAATAAATGTTCTTGCCACATGTCTCCCTGAATGAAACCTCTTGTCTCCGCGCTCCCGGATGCAGGGGACTGGTGGGGACCGGCTCCCCTTCCCTCAGTGCTGCAGAAAGAAATACTGACCTGCCCCTCTCCTTCTATTACCTTTATTCTCTTTATTATTTCATCTGCCTCTTCATTGAGCTGGTTTCACCTCTCCTATTTAAATGGCCGTGTCTAAGGACATCTCTTTAATAGACTTGCTGGATGTCTGTCCTTCCCATTGCTCCCAGGTTTCCTCCTCCAGCTGCTCTCTGGTCATTCCAATGCCTCTCAGTTGACTGGTTTCATGCTTTGATCTTCAATGAGTTGTCCAAACTTAGAGAAGTTTAATTAGCACATTAGGAAACATCTTAATTGTCTTTATTTCTTTTTGAATCATCTTTTCTTATGACTTTGTTAAGAACTGCTCCCTTGTGGATTGTGGATCATGTCAGATGTTACTGGGATGTTGCACAGAGCTGAGGGAAGAGTTTTGGTGTTTATTAAGTTGTATCATTGTTACTACTTTCTATGGTGGCAATGAAGAGAAACCTTTCTGTGGCTCTGTGTCCCACCAGTTCCTTCCCCTCCAAAACACAAACCTGATGAGTAGTGGTTCCCACTCCAGGGGCACTAGGATCTCCCTCCATTCCCAGAGCACAAAGCTCCCTTGTCCCACAAAGTCCTTGGAAATGGAGGGATTAAGGACACAGGACAGACCATGGGGATCAGTTGCAAGGAATGGCCAGGGATTTGGGGTGGTCATGACTGCAGTGCAGGACCTGGCACTCAGCCTTGTTGAACCTCATCCAGTTGGCCTGGGCCCATCAATCCAGCCTGTCTAGACCCCTCTACAGAGCCTTCCTGCCCTCCAGATCATCTCTCCCACCCAGCCCAGTGTCATTTGTGAACTGACTGAGGGTGTACTCAATCCCCTCATCCAGATCACTGATAGAGATGTTTAACTGAACTGACCCCAATACTGAGCCCTGGGAACACCCCTGGATGTAACTCCATTCCCCACCACTCCTTGGGCTTGGCCATCCAAACAGATTTTTCCCCAGTGAACAGATGTTACAGAGAATGTTTGATCAAGTTCTTGTAACCCCAGAATATTGGGGTAAGTGCATATTTGCCTCTGTACAATAATTTCATTCACTTTCTCTCTTTTCCTCCCTCTACGGACCAAGGGATCTTGCGACCTCAGAGCATGACTCACTGTGTGTGAATAGGAAATATGGTCAGAACTGGGGGCAGGGAGTGTTTGGGGGGACCCTGGGATCTGTGCTTGACACAGAAGGTGTTTGCCATTGGTCTAAGGCTACCTTTTGTGGAAAGTGGACTTCAGGAGACACAATGTAGACTTAACATACAGCAGAGGAAGGACTTTTACTTTTTATTGAGCTGTTCCTTTCTTTGGTCTTGTTTGCTGACAATACATGAACATCCCTGGGTGTCTCCTGCAGCTCTTTCTCCCAGTAAAGTAGGTGGGAGTTGGTGCCAAGGAGCTGAAACCTGCAGGGGCAGCCTTTAGTGGACAAAGCTCAGATGCCACAATGCTGCTTTGAGTCCCAAGGGTTAGAGGAGGGAATGGTGGGGTTGGGGTTAGGGATAAGGTCTGATTGATTGTGAGGGTCTTGATTTTCATATCTATTCACACTGCATTAAGAGGTGCTCTGGATCAATATTACTGGGGGATTGCTGATATTAATGTGTAAATAGGAAAATAGGCCACAAAAAAGACATATTTTATCTTGTGTATATATTTTATATATAGTATAAGATATTCACTTTGAATATGCTTCTTTTGTCTGTGAAATTCAAATCTGAAAATTTAAAAGTAAATTATTCCCAGGGGCTTGTCTGGTTAAGATGCCATCACTGAAAAGAGACCATGGAGGGAATGAGCCTACAAGGAGACCATCCCTGGTGCTTGGGAATGATATCAATTAGAGATTGCTGCTATCAGTGTATAAATAGGAAAAAAGTAAACAGGACAAAAAGTAATCTTTCTTCATCTTTTTGTCAGTGCAATACACTCACTTTGAATACACTTCTGAAATCTGTCTAATTAACCACAAAAGAATGGAAGACTTAATAGTAAATTATTCCCAGAGGCTTGTCTTGTTAGAATGTTTTGAATGAGGCCTCTGGAACTGAATTCCTGAACTGAAAATCTGAAGACTGAACCAGCCTTCAGAAAAGGAAACTTAATCAGCAAACCTCCAGGTTCCTGAGGATGTCAGCAAACCCCACTGAGCCCATCACTGAAAAGAGACCGTAGAGGGAATGAGCAGACAAGGAGACCCTCCCTGGGGGTTGGGGAAGCAGGAACTCAGAGTCACTGGTTACAGGTGAGAAATGGACTGTGGAATGTGGCTGTTAAAGCCCCTGATGGGCTTTGCCAAGCTTTGTCACTGAAAATGTTTGGATAAATCACTCTCTAATGGTATTTTTAGAATGAGAAAGCAGGCACTACTTTATTCAGAGTGCTGGGGGGGTGTGAAGTCACTCCCCAAACATGCACACACTTGCAAAATGATTTGCTATTTACCCATTTTAGAAAATAATAAAACTCGTGTTTATTTACTAGAAAATATATAACTCTTTCATGAATTACTGTTTTTTCTTTTTAGTGGTCATTAATTTCTCACTTCTCATGCTAATTAGTCCACATTTTTAGTCTTTTTATTATCTTTTTGCATGATAGTTTCAGTACAATTGCTGAATTGTCTTTGTTACTTTCTTCTTTATCTCTGGTTGTGGGACAATGGTCAGGGTTAAAAACCAGAAGACAAGGTCAAATGCAGCTGCTATCCCCTGGATGGAACATGGTCCACCTGCCCCACAGAGCCTCCCTGTTCAACAATAAGCACCTGCTACAGGGGATGGAATGGAGGGTGGAGTGGAGACTCCGTGGCCTCACTCCATAGAAATCCCTGCAAGAAGGGGAACATGGGGGTAGTTTGTAGTTCACAAGATCATATAGTACCTGATAACCCAGGGACAGAAATGAAAATGTTCTGCAGGTGAGCCAAGAACTGTGCCAAAATCCTCCTTCTCAGGCGCCAAGATATGACCACCCCACTAAGTACGAGAAACCAAGTGAGAGAATTTTACAACAATCAGAGATAAGATAATTACCACTAAAGTCACTCAAGCTCCACTTAAACATATAGAAAAAGTATAAAAGTAAGTTGCAAGTAGGGGAAATTTATGGAAGATTCCACCGAAACTGCTGGGACAGTCAATGGGCTGAACCTGTTTTACCCCCTATAGGGACACCTGTTGGGTAAGAAACATATTCTATGAGTGCTAAATGCTGCTTTTAGGATCAGAGCTGGTGCTTGTGCTTGCTCTGCAGTACAGAAGATTGCTTTAAATATGTTCTTGCAGTCAGACACTATCACTGACAACCTTCAGACCTTATTAACCTGTCACATTTTGTATTAATAAAGAGAGTTATTCCATGAACTATCCGAGTGAGTCCTTTCCAGGTGCTGCAGTTGCCATCAGCAGATAACAGCTTGGGAAGGCCCACTGAGAGGACTCCATGCTGTTGGCTGAGCCCCTCAAAAGGGCAGTCAAATCACCCTCTGATCTTGGGATTCTGTTCAGTGAAGGGTCCCCTCATGGGAAGCTGACAGACTGGTCAGAAAGAAGGGTTTTGACTTCCCCAGGGCACTGACAGACAAAACACTGAGGGCCAAAAAAATCTCCCCTCTCAAAGGGTCAGGCAAACCCCCCTTTCACATCATGGAATCAAAGGGACGACTGTGACGGTGCATGGGGCTCATTGAAGCCAAGGATCCCTGAGACGCTGCAGGATCTCATGGAATCAAGGGGCCTTTTTCTAATACTGTTGAACCTCTTGGAATCAAGAGGCCAATTTAACGCTTCATGACCTCAAGGAAAAAAAGGAAATCTAGGATGCTGTGGAATGTCATGGAATCCAGGGGCCTGTGCGACACTGCAGAACTCCATGGAATCAAGGAGCCACTGCAACATTGCAGGGCGTCTTGGAAATAAAGACACCATTATGACAAGGCAGGATCTCATGGAATGAATGCACCTTTGTGACACTGCATGGCCTAATGGAATGAAAGGCACCCTGAGATGTGGTAGAATCTTCTGGATACAAGCGGCCTTTCTGACACTCTGAAATCTCATGGAATCAAGGTGCCATTTTGACACTTCAGGGCTTCATGGGATAAAGGGAATCCTGTGACAATGTAGAACTTATGAAATCAACAGGCAATTGTGGCACTGTGGAACCCCATGGAATTGGAGAGCCACTGTGACACTGCAGGGCTTCATGGAATTGAAGGAAACCTGGGACACTGTGGAAACTAATGGAATAAAGTGGTCATTGAAATACTGAGAAACATCATATCATAAAGGGGCAGCTGTGACACTGCGTGGCCTAATGGAGCGAAATATGACACTGTGGACCCACATGGAATCAAGGAGCCATTTAGACACTTCAGGGTCTTATGGAATCAAAGGAACTGGTGAGACACTGGATTATTGTATTAATTATTGGCTCAGAACAACTCAAGTGTGTGGGGGAGGGGAAGGTCAAATTTCATGAAGATGAGGTGATGCCCTGTTCCATACCCCACACCCTCTGGCCTAATTTGGAGTAGCTCCCAGGCAAAAGCAGTTCTGGGAACAGTTCCCCATGGCACTGCCCCACAGCACTGCCCATTCTCACACCCTCTGGAGCCCCTACCCCAGCTTCACACTGGCTATAGCACACCAGGAGCACTGCCCATTACCCTCCCCAGAGCCCCAGAGTGTGAGGATTATAAAGTTTTTTTGAGTTAGGAAGACTTTTTGGAGCTGCAGGCAGTTCTTCTAGGCCTCAGTAGCTGGTACTTTTGGTACGAAGATGGGTTCCATACCTAAATCGATGTCCAAACAGAACAGTTTTGATACAGTTCCCAAATATTTTGGAAACTTCAGTAACTACTGACATGAGGATGGAAATTCAGCAGATAACTAAAGCCAGTCACCTTGTGACCCTACAAACAGGAGCCCTGAGTGAGGCCCCTGGAGCTCCCCAGCACTTCCCTCTCAGTGGAACACCTCTTGGAGCTCAGGAACCCTCAAGTTTACAAAACCTCAAAGAGTATCGCTGATGCTGAGGACAATTCTGATCCCTCCTCAACAAATACACTCCTCCAGATGCCATCCTTATCTCTTGGGAAATACAAAGGGAGTGGATGGGAGTGTTTCACTGACAACAAGGAGAATTCTGGATGGATACCTTTACATACAGGCAGTTAAATGCCACCCTGATGCCCAATCCTGTCAGATCTCGGAAGCTAAGCAGGGTCAGCCCCAGGTAGTACTTGGATGGGAGACCTCCTGGGAATCTTGGGTGCTGTAGGTTCTAGTTCTGAGGGATCTGGATAGACTTGAGAGATGGGCTGATTCCAATGGGATGAAGTTCAATAAGGCCAAGTGCCGGGTCCTGCACTTTGGCCACACCAACCCCCTGCAGCGCTACAGGCTGGGCACAGAGTGGCTGGAGAGCAGCCAGGCAGAAAGGGACCTGGGGGTACTAATTGACAGGAAGCTCAACATGAGCCAACAGTGTGCCCAGGTGGCCAAGAAGGCCAATGGGATCCTGGCCTGGATCAAAAATAGAGTGGCCAGCAGGCCCAGGGCAGTGATCCTTCCCCTGGACTCTGCATTGGTGAGGCCACACCTTGAGTGTTGTGTTCAGTTCTGGGCCCCTCAGTTCAGGAAAGAGATTGAGGGGCTGTAGCTGGTCCAGAGAAGAGCAACGAGGCTGGAGAAGGGACTGGAGCATAAGTCCTATGGGGAGAGGCTGACGGAGCTGGGGTTGTTTAGTCTGGAGAAGAGGAGGCTCAGAGGTGACCCCAGCACTGTCTATAACTACCTGAAGGGAAGTTCTAGCCAGGTGGGGGTTGGTCTCTTCTCCCAGGCACTCAGCAATAGGACAAGGGGCCACGGGCTCAAGCTCTGCCAAGGGAAATTTAAGTTGGATATCAGAAATAAATTCTTTCTAGAGAGAGTAATCAGGCATTGGAATGGCCTGCCCAGAGAAGTGGTGGATTCACCATCCCTTGAGGTTTTTAAACGGGGATTGGATGTGGCACTGAGTGCCATGATCTAATAAATGAACTAGAGTTGGACCAAGAGTTGGACTTGATGATCTCGGAGGTCTTTTCCAACCCAATCGATTCTATGATTCTATGATTAAGTTTTGCTCCGAACATCAGCTTTTTGTTTCTTGTACAAGGACAGCTGTGGCTGCCACTGCTTGCTCACACACTGGCCATCCTCTGATTACTGGGTCCATCATTTTAGACAGAAACCCTAATGATTTCCTGGTCCCTCCCCAGTCTTGAGTCACAACTCCTTTTGCAATCCCTTCTGTAACATTTACATAAAGATCAAAAGATTTTTTAGATCCGGTAATGATCGTACTGGTGCTTCTGTTAGAGCTTCTTTTAATTCATCAAACTTTTTGATTTCATCTTGAGAATAATCTGCTCTGGAAATCTTCTCAAGGACTGTATCATCCATTAACTTTTCATAGAGGAATTTTGTTTTACTACTATAATCTGGGATCCACAACCTGCAGAAGCCCAGGAATCCTAGAAATTACCTTATTTCTTTCTTAGTTTGTGGGAGAGATAGTTCTAAGATTCCTTTTATTCTTTCAGGGCTCAACTGTCGACCAGCACACTTTATGATGTGTCCCAAGTATTTTACTTCTTTTTCTACAAATTGGAGTTTGCTTTTTGATACTCTCAGCCCCTGTTCTCCTAGAAAGCTGAGCAGCTTTACTGTTTCTTTTTCTGCTTCTGCCTGGATTTTTCCTGCTATTAACAGATCATCTGCATATTGTAAGACAATAATTTCTTCTTTTGAGCTAAATTTATTAATTACTGTTTCTAGCACTTGCCCAAATAGATTGGGTGCTTCTGAGAACCCTTGTGGAAGCACAGTCCATCTTAGCTGCTGTTGCCTTCCGGTGTTAGATTTTTCCCATTCAAAGGCAAAAATATCTCGAGAGGTCTCATCCAGTGGGCAAATCCAAAATGCATCCTTTAATCTATTACAGAAAACAATTCACACTCTGGGGGTATTTTACTCATGATGGTATATGGATTTGGAACAACGGGGTATCTTGCCCAGACTATTTTGTTGACTTCTTGTAAGTCTTGGACTAATCTGCATGTCCCATCTCCTTTTTTTTACTGGCAAAATTGGGGTATTATATGGTGAGATGCAGAGTTCTAATAGTCCATCTTGTATTAGTTTTTCTATTAGTGGTGCAAGGCCTTTTCTTCCCTCTAGGGGGATGGGATACTGACGGACTTTGACTGGGATTTTTGTATATAGTTCCACTTCGAAGGGTTTTATCTCCAATTTTCCTCTATTTCCATCTTTGCCTCATACCTGAAGATTTATGCCTAATCCCTCTTTTAGAGTGAAAAGTTTAACATCCACTCTTCCTTCTTGGGGTATTACTCTTACTTCTAATATTCCCATTAAATCTCTGCCCCAGCTTGGGGACCAATCAATAGATCAGCTTTAATTTCTTTTTAATTCCCTTTTACTAATAGGGATGGAATCACTGGTACTTCAAATTTCTCCCCTTTTGCTCCAACTACTGTAATATTTTGCTTGGATACTTTCATACCCAATGGTGGCTTGATTATACAGGTTCACTGTGCTCCTGAGTCCACTAAAAAGGTGACATCTTCTCCCTGGGGTCCCAACCGCAAGTTTATCTACCCCCTGTTTCTGACCCCAGGGGGTAGAGCCCCTGACTATCCTATTCTGGGCTCTCTTGTAATTTGAAAATTTGAGTATCTTTCCGGTGCTGCAGACACTCTCTTTTAAAGTGTCCTTCTTTTCCATAGTAGTAACACACTATCTTTTTCTTTTGCACCTGTTGTGGAGTTTTCTCCATCTCTTTTTTTTTGCATTACTTGAGGAGGCCTTTTGACCTGAGTGGCTTTTTGTCTTTTATTATTATTGGGACTTTGTCTGTACTCTTCTTCTTGGGTTTCTATTTCTTGTTCTGTGGGTGGTTCTTCTTCTTGCTTGCCTGCCTCTTTTATTGCAGTCCACAGTATTTTCACTTTTTGTTTTTGCTTCTCTTCATCCCTCCATACATACACTTTTTGAGCTTCTTTTACAATACATTTAGTTCTTTTTCATACCATTCTTCTATTTTCTCTAATTTCCTTTTAATATCGGTCCAAGAATGTGTTACAAAGCAGACTTTTATTAATTGCTGCTCTGCGGGATCATCTAACTGAACTCCTGAGTACTGTTGCATGTTCTTTTTCAATCTTGCTAACCATTTGGTTGGGGATTCATCTTTTGTTTGCCTCCCATCAAAAGCTTTAGTAGCATTTTGTTCCCGAGGCACTGCATCTCTAATTCCTTTAATAATGTAGCTATGGTAATCTATCATATTTTGCCTCCCTACATCTGTATTTTTATTCCAATCTGGGCAGGCTACTGGCATTTTTTGTTCACCATGCTGCCCATTTACCCCTTGTGGATGTTCTTGGTCCCAGACAAAAATCCCAGCAGTTCTAATAATTTCCTGTTCTTCTGTTGAGAATAAGGATTTTATTATGGATTGCATTTCATCCCATGTAAATATTTCAGCCCCTAGAAATTGATCAAATTGTTCTGCTAACCCTAATGGGTCTTCTAGCAGTTTTTTCATTTCTTTTCTAAATTCACATACTTCAGTGCTAGTCAGAGGAGCATTTACGTACCCTACACCTCCTTGCGCCCCTTGCATTGGAACTTTTCTGAGAGGGTAGATCCCATCAGGCGTTCCTTGTTGTGCTCTCCTTGTTCTTCCCCTTGTTTGAGGAGGACTTGGTGGGGGGGTTGCAGCTGGAGCCTGTGCCCCTGCTTCTTCATTCTCCTCTGGGTTATAGGGAGGAGGGTTCTCTGAGAGGGCTTCTAATGGATTCCATCTTGGAACTTTCTTTTTTTCTTTATTTTTTTCTTCACTGTTCGTTTGGGATACTTGAAATAAGTTTACAGCTCCTATCCAGCAAGCAGCATACTTGTTCTCTTCTGGGTTAAATGGTTCCTTTTTATACACATAGTCTTGTAATGCTTGACACATCCAATTCTCGAATGTCCCAAATTTAGGCCAAAAAATATAATCTAACTTCATTGGTTCTTCTATCCACTCATAAACACAATACTGTATCATTTGGGGTTTGTTTTTATTTTGAGTCCATTTTGATGTTTCCCAATTATGCAACAATTCTCCCAAAGGGCCGTCAAGAGGGGTATTTGGGGTTTTCTTTGCTTCTCTTTTCCCTTTCTTTTCTTTAGTCTTTACTTGTTCTCCCACCCAAATATGGCAATGGTCAATTATACTTTTTATAAGTGGTATTAATGCAAGAAACAGCAGGTCTCATCTCGTTACAGCCTCCTGCCTGGGGACCAAAGACGTCCTTTGTTACCACCCTCCTGCCTGGGGACCAAAGGTGTCCTTTGTTACCGTCCCTGTTGCCGCTGTTTGGGGGAGAAGGGGAGAAAGAAGGAAAAGAAAGAAAAGAGGAAAAAAGAAAAAAAGGAAAAAAGAAAAGGGAGAAGGAAAACAACAACAACAACAACAAAAGCAAACCACCGGGTGGGGGAGAAATGGGGGAGGAAAAGTATCTGTCCCTACAAAGGGGTCATAGGGTTTGTAGGAAAGGGTGGAGAAGTTTGGAAGGAGGTGGAAGAAAGGCGGGGGTTAGAGGAAGGGCAAAGAGTTTGGAAGGAGGTGGAAGAAAGACAGCGGTTAGAGGAAGGTGGGGAGGAGTTTGGAAGGGGGAGGAATGCCTAATTCTATGTTGTCCAACAGTCAGATCACACCCCCTGCCTCTCCGGGCATGCAGCCGGTCCGACATGCTGCGGAAAACTCAAACCTAACTTGTGCCACGTCCTCTGAAACCCTATTCCGCTGCTTCCCCAGACGCCAAACCGCCGGGGCAGCCGCTGCCGGCTGTCACTTCTCGCCACGTGTTTGGCTACTTGCGCAATTGCAAATTTAAACCAGGAGCCGCCATGAAGTCACACACACACACAGACACCCCGCGCGGGCACTGCTGCCGCTGCCGAGTGCAGCCACGTGTGCTGCGCCAATCTAAACTGGAACCACCGACGCGCCGCCTCTGCCGAGCGCGGCCATGTGTGCCGTGCTAATCTAAACTGGCACCGCTGCTGCGCTGCCACCACGTCGCCGCTGCCGAGCATGGCCGCGTGTGCGTCTCCAACCCCACGCCATGCCACCTGTTGCTGCCGCGGGAAGACTCAAGTCCAGGCGCACTACGCGCTCCGCTTGCCGAGCATGGCCTCGTGTGCGTCCTCCCCCCTGTGCTGTGCCGCCGGCAGCCACGCGCTCCCTTCCCTCCTGGTAAAACCCTTTCAAAATAGCCCCTTTTTCTTACCGATTTTGTGCACAGTGCTGGTTTTTGCCGCAGTTCCTTTCTTTTTGCCGGCTCTTTCTTTTAGCTATTTTTTTGTTCCTCACACTCTTCCCAAATTCCTTGTCACACGAACCCCAAGGGAGAACGACCCCTCTGGGCCACCAAAACAGAGGCGGAGCGTGCCGTCCAGGGGCTGAGGAGCCCCCTCACGTGGTCAGTGGACAGTTATCCCGAGACGAGCCCCCAGAATTGTGAGAAAAGTTCTCTGTTTATTAAATTTTTACAATGATAACAGAGTTCGTGGAACAAAGAAATAGACAATCAGAAAGATTTACTTACAACACGTGTTGTGGTGCCCTGGCTAAAATCCAATCCCCAAAGCACACCCAAAAATTCAATTTTCCCCCTCTTAAAGGCTACCAAATCCCACCCTGTCCACGTCACCGAAAGGGTGTTCCCTCGCCTCTCATTGGTTATGTTATGTCAAAAGGCAGGGTTTAGTTTAAAATGACTACTTCTGTAGTGGCCATGTGGTGGGGGGTTTTGCTTTATTTGCATTAATTTCGCAATCCCTGTTTCCCGGCCATACATTTCCACGATGCCCCTATAGATTAGTAAAAAGAAAAGAACCCCTTTAAAATGCATGCATTTCCCCTTGTTGTTAGTAATTTTTAATTCATTTTCTTGAAAAAAGAACCATTTATTTATGTCTCATAGGCCCATAAAAAGTAGAAATTAATTTCTCATTTTAGGAGGAGGCACTTCCATTTCAAGTCTGTTACACCTACAGATGAATAAATCTGGGAGGATTAGAAATCCTCCAGATACACACATCATCACTGTTGCTTTTCCAGGTTCCAGGTTGCTCTGACTTGCCTCCTGTGCCTGGACAACCAGACCTTGTAGGAAACACACCAGATTGTAACATGTGAAAAGAACAGCCTTTGATTGTGAACCTCGAGGAGGACAGCACTGCAAAAGCACGCTGAAACTGAGAAGGTGCATACATATGAGAGACTTGTTGGAGTTTTAAAATTATGTGTTTTTACCTGTACCAGGTTTTTAGTTATCACCTCTCCCTGCTCGTTATCACTTCCCTGCTGGCTTGCCAGCCCCCGCCCTGTACTGTGTCCACCTGTGCCCTGTTCTGCCCTGTGTTTCACAGAGGCTTTTTGTTCTCTGAGTGACTTACCACCAGGAGCTCGTTAAACACAGCATTGTTTCTTCCCGGTCTGGGCAAGCCCCACCTAGGGAAGCCCCCGGCCAACCCCCACACTGCCGGAGCAGCAGCAGCAACCAAAACCTGCACAGACCCGCCCCTGCCGCTTCAGGACCAACCAGGGCAGCTCCCGTGGGTCTGAGCAGGGGAGGCTCCATGCCGGAATTCCTCTGCCTCGTGGAGCCTGTGACACTGAAGGCAAGAAGGCTATGGCTGCTGCCTGCTTCTGCCCCTGTACTAATCCTATTGCCTACCAGCCCTGTCTGTCCCCAAAACATGGATTTCTATTGGATGTTACTCCTTCCATTTTACTATTCGCTAGCTGAGCATGTAAGCCACTTCCCCATTCAGAGTTCCTACCCAATCCAGTCCCAGCTCTAGCACCTTCCCCTCCGAGAACTTATAAAAGCCTCCTGTATGTTGCAATAAATGTCTTTCGCCTCTTGTCCTCTGGACTGCAAACATCTCTTTCTCAGCGCTCCCTAGGCTCGGAACCATTTTCCCCTCCCCCCAATGGTGTATAAGAGCTGCCCTTGGGCAGTACCCTGTGCTGGGAGGGCTCTGCAGGGAAGAGCTGAACACCCAAGGCTGGGATGGGCTCAGGGAGCACTGTCAGGGGTCAGCCCTGGGCACAGGGAAGCAGCTGCTGGCAGGGCAGCTCCAGGCAGCACAGCCCTGGGCAGGGAGTGAGAGGGAGCTGCTGCTGCAATGCCATGGCAGAGGGGTTAGGGCAGCTCTGGGCCATCCCCTGAACTGCTGATTTCTTCCCAGAACAAGCCCCTGATCTCCTCCACCACTCAGCAGAGCCTTTACCTCTAAGGCCATGGGGTCAGTGACATCTCCTTGGCAGACAGAGCCCTGATGAGAGGAAACTCCCTTTGCCCATTAGTTACTGAACACCTTCTTTGCATCAGTCTGCACCGACAAGACCAGCCCTCAGGGATCTCTGACCCAGGAGACTGGGGTATAGGAACGTTGGAAGGAAGATCTTCCCTTGGTCAATGAGGATTGGGTCAGAGAACAAGGATTGGGTCTGAGAACACCTAAACAAAGTCCACATCCACAAGTCTGGGCCTGGAAAGGGGATGCAATGTCTCCTTCTGAAGCCCGTCTCTACCCATGTGGAGGACAAGAAAATGATCAGGAGTGGTCAGCATAGATTCACTAAAGGGAAATCAGGTTTGATCAATCTGATTGGCTCCTCCAATGAAACAAATCCCTAGATGGCTGAGTGGATATTACCAAGATTTCCCTTTCACAATATGGGACCTCATGGTGGCCTGGGGTCCCTCTGACGCTTCATGCTCTCATGTAACCAAGGGGACACTGTGACACTGTGGGGTTGCATGGCTATCTGTGTCTTCTGATAGTTCTGTGTATGTAGAGAGAGGCAAAGCACTGTAGCCTGAGAGTGTTGATTCAAAATACTACCATCTTCACCAGAATGCACCCCTGATTAACAGAGGGACTGTGTGTTCCCTCTGCTCTCTGGGGCACTGGCATCCTTTCAGAGATGTCCAACACTCTGCTGGCCAACACCCCAGGATGGGATCTCCCCTGGAGGGGGGAGCAGAGACTTCTTTTACAACATGAGGTTGCTCAAAGCCCCATCCAGCTTGGTCTTGAATGTTTCACCACTGCCTCCCTGGAAAAGTGTTCCAGTGTTTCACCATTCTCATCATAAAATATGTCTTCTTTATCTGTAGTCTGAACTGACCCTCTTTTAGTTTAAATCGCTCACCCCTTGTCCTTTTGCCACAGGCCCTACTGAAACCTTTGCCCACATGTTTCTAATAAACCACCTTTAAGTACTGCGAGACCCCAGGGAGGTCTCCCCACAGCCATTTTGTTCTCCAGGATGAAAAACCCCCAACTCTCTCAACCTGTCTCCATCAGAGAGGTGCTCCAGCCCTCTGATCATCTTGGTGGCCTCTTCTGGAACTGCTCCAAGAGGTCCCTGTCTTTCTTGCGTTAAGGACCCCATCGAGCTCCATGAGATGCAGGGGCTGGCAGGGTAACCCAAAAGTCATTACCATCCAGGGCAGGTGCATTACAAACACTGAGAGATCTCCAGAACTGGAAGCAGCACAGCAGTTGGGATCTCACCTGAGCAGAGCAGACGGGCAGAACTCACCCTCATCTACTGCCCATGCTGTAGGATGAGGCCAGGACACAGTAGGTTCCTGGCTGTGAGCCCACATTGCTGGGTCACATCCTGCTTTTCACCCACAAGTATCCCCATGTCCTTGTGTGCAGGGCTGCTCTTGGCCCCTTCATCCCCCAGCCTGTATTGGTATCTGGGAGTATTTTACATCCTCTGGCTCCCTTTAAGCCCTTTCCGGTCCCTCTTAGAGGTGGGCAGAGGACCCAGAGGTTCCAGGCTTCTTGTGCCTGTTCCTCTCCATTCCCAAATCCAACCTGTGCTCCTTTGAGATGGTGCTCATGAAGCCCCAGCCAGCACCTGTTTCCTGCTGTGTTCCCAAACCCAGGTGCCCCAGTGGTTGCCCTTGTGCCCCTCACCTTTCCTAGCCCCTGGGGGGATACACCAGAGTCCCCCAACCTGTCCTGCCTGGGGAGTACATGGAGGGGGTGAAGGGGATCTCCTGTGCAGAGATCCTCAGGTGCCCCCTGAGTACTCTGCTGATTATCAGAGTGTGGGCAGAGAGGCACCGAGTGTGCAGGGGCTGGAGAAGGGAGGGTACAAGGACATGGGAGCACACATAGACATGGGAACACATGTATGGACATGGGAACACACACATGGACACAGGAACACACATGAACACAGACACAGACTCAGACCATTGCTTTGCTGAAGGGGTTTATTGATGATTCCAGGGAAATTTCAAAGGTCTCCCAAGGGATCAGGGGTGTCCTCCGGGGAGGATGACCTCCTCATACAGCTGGAAAGGGACAGGAGAGGGATCTCACCACCAGTTCCAGTCCTGAAAGGCAGAGCCCAAAACATCAGCCCCGGGGTCCACTGGGGCATGAGAGGGGACTTGTTCCCACCCCATCTGTCTGAAAGGACCCGGATCAGGAGAGGGGAAACGAATCCTGAGATCCATGTGGCCTCCAGACTACATCAGCCTGGTACTCTGAGATCTCCCAGAGCCCCTCCCTGCTTTCTTGGTGATGCTGGGGGTCTGCAGAGCCACCTGAGTGCCAGAAAAGATGTGGGGGCAGCTGTCTAGCTCACCTGGGACACAGATGAGGGACAGCCACCAATGTGTCCGTTTGCTGTGCCCAAGTTCTGCCCAACCCTGAGGGTTCAGCGATCACCCAGGACCCTCCCAGGACCCTTTGGGGGCCTGAGGACCCTCTGATATTTCTCACCTGGAGAGGCAACCAGAGAGGCAACTCAGCGTCACTCGCGCAGAAGTTCCACCTGGTCAGTCACAGGGGACTGTGGAGAAAGGCAGGGTTAGAGACAGTGGGATGTTCTGGGGCACACTGGGATGTACTGGGAAACACTGGGATGCCCTGCAGGGTCGTGGCCATAAGAGAGGAGAGTCTGGGCCCAGAAGAACTCAGAGTACCCACCTCAGACCTCTTCACTCGACTGATCTTGATACGTCCCTGTAGAGAGACCGTGAAGTTTCACTGGTCACTGGGGCATCCCCAGTCCCCATAAGGGATGGGGGACTAAACTGGCCCGCAGTTCCCACATTGGGTGCCCCCCAGCTCCAGTACTTACCCCAATACATCCACCTATACCTGCTCCTCTGAGCAGCTGAGCAAAGAGAGCACAGGTTTAATCAGGATTGGCCCCTCTGGGGCTGTGCGTGACACAGGTGTCCCCAGACCCCCAATGGCTGCCCTCCAACTTAGAGGGAAAATCCCTTCTGCTCCTCCCAGTCCCACTCTGTCCAGTTTCCCCTGGGATCCCTGATCCAGCAGGAACCAGGGTGGGGATGGAGACAAGGAGAGTGAGGGCAAATTAGGGCATTCAAGGAGGAGGAGGGTGAGAGGGAGGGGACCCAAAGATGGTGAACTGCAGGAAACTGGGTACCACACAGGATGGGAATCAGGGTCTAGAAAGGATAGAACTATAAGAAAGGCAGGTGAGGTGGAAGGAATTCCAGTGGAGAGAAAATGGGGAATGAAGCAGGGGATGGATGAGGTCAGGAAAACAGGGAAAGGGGCAAAATTAAAGGAATTGGGAGGTGGTTTTGGACTAGGGAGTCAAGGAAGGGGATTTAGCAGCATCACTGTGAAGTGCAATGGGAAAGTGAAAGGATTAGGGTGGAAAGAGGAAAGGACATGGGTTGGGAATGATGCCCTGTGTGTGTATACTGGGGTGGACTGGGGTGTGTGATAATACAATGGGGCTCATGAAGAAGGGGACTCCCCAGGAAAAACTGGGGTGGACTGGGGAGCACTGAGATGCCCTGGAGGGTTGTGACCATGACAGAGGAGAATCTGGGCCCAGTAAAACTCCTGGTATTCACCTGGCCATCCACTCCACGGATGATGGCATTCTGTAGAGAGATCATGAGATGCCACTGGTCACTGGGGTATCCCCAGTTCCAGTAAGAGATAGGGGGACCAAACTGCCCCCCATTTCCCACACTGGGTGCCCCCCAACTCCAGGACTTACCCCAGCACAGCCTCCACCACTTATTTCGATGGGGTCCTACAGAAGGAGAGCAAAGACTTGGTTGAGATTGGCCCTTGTGAGGCTGTGGTGGGGACACAGGTGTCCTCACCTCCCCAGCCCATGGCTGCATGCCAGTCTGAGCAGGAGTGCGTGGGATTCAGGCTCTCACAGAAACTGGGGACAGGAGGAAAGCAAGGGGTTGAGGGGAAAGACTGGAGGAAAGATCCTGGGAAACATCCATGGGAGGACATGTCCCTGTTCAGCCTGGCTAGGCTTTGCCCCAATTTGGTGCACTTTGGCCCTTGATCCTGTTTGTCCTAATTTGACTCAATTTGAGCTTGCTCCAGTTCACCCCAGTTTAGGTTCAGCCTTTATCCTTGGATGGGAAACAGAGAAGATCCTGGGGAGATGCCTGAGGGAACTAAGGGGATGGGATTGGGAGGCCCAAAATGAAGGATTTGGGGCAAGAAAACCAGAAACCAGTGTGACGCTGCCAGGAAAGTGCCGAGTTCAAACATTCCATGAGAAACCAGAGCTCCGGCACCAGGAGTACAATTACGGGATGGGGAAGAACAGAAGGAATTGTGGCAGGAAGAAAGAGGCATTGCCTGGGGGTGCAGGGGAGTCCTGAGGGACTTCCTGGAGTGGGAAGAAGCTCATCCCTGAACCAATCCCAGTGGCATCAGAATCTTACCATGGCTTCTGCCTGAGGGCTCAACAGGATGGTGAAGAGCAGGGCCACGCTGAGCACAGTGACCTTCATCTTCCTCTCACAGTGGGGAGTGCTGGGTGAGGCTGGAGAAGGTGAGGAACACACTTATCCCTCCCAGGACTCCTCCCTGCACCCTCCCCAAGAGTCCCCAGTGTAAAGCTTGGCTTGGCAGACTCCAGCTTTGGCCACAAGCCCAGCCCTGCCACAGAGTCCATCCTGCCTCTGGCATGGCTCCAGCCACCTTCCCTGGCATCCGTCCAGCTTCCTGCCCAGAGCAGCTGCCCCTGGAAGGGCCCAGGCCCCTGAAGGAGCCTGGAGGCAGACAGGGATCCAAAAGCAGCTGCACACCCTGTGGGTCAACCCCTTCTGCAACACAATCCATCCTCCCACAGCCCCCAAAGCCTGATCCCCCCATCTGCTGGTGCCTCTCCCTTCCCAGAGCTTTCCCTCCAGAACACCCCAGAGCTGACCCCAGCCCCAAACTTGGCACATTTGAGCACAATTATCGCTGTGTCCACTCCAGCCCCTTGGCTGAATGAGGAGCTGACACTGACCCCTCTTCTCGGGGCACCAGGACCCCAGGATGAGGCAAAACAGGGAGGTGGCAGATAAAGGGGGTCACAGGCCATGGGAACAGCCTGGCATCTCCAGGCTCTGGTTAGTTGTGGAGGCACTGGGGAGCAGTGGGGAGTGTTGGCCCTGGGAGACAAGGGCTTGGCTTAGGGAAGTGCTGGGGTGGTTGCAGTGCTGGCTCCAGCCCATTTCCTGCCACTGCAGCCCCAAACCAGGCCACGCCCAGCCACTCCCTCCCCAAGTGGAGCCCAAGGGAGAAGAACGCCTGTCCCAGCCCTCCCCCTGTCCCACCTGGGGACAGTGTCCTCCCACCTCACCCAGGGCTCACTCTGATGAGCTGTCCCTGATAGGGGGTCCCAGTGACCCTGACCCCAGCAGAGCTTGTCTGCAGACTGGGCTGGGACTGGGACACAGCTCTCACAGCCCCCTGTCCTCAGGGATGTCCCTTCCCTGCCCTCATCCCAGGGCTGTCCCTGAGCAAGATAGGACCTTCCCACCCGAGTGTCCCTTGCTCTCATTGCAGCTCAGAGGCCCCTGCCAGGTGGGACCCCTGAGGGCAGAGATCAATGACAGTCACTGATCAGTGTCTCCTGGGAGGTGCCAGAACCTCAATTCTTCACTGACATTCAGTGACATTTCCGGGAGATGTTCCACCCTTACGGGACACTGACGATACAAAAGAGAGCAGTTGTGGGGCAGGTGGGAAAACATTTCAGGTGATTGACTTGACTATTTGCATTGTATTTTC
>JAJPCS010000321.1:1888098-1914078 GCA_021164005.1 Willisornis vidua nigrigula | reverse complement strand
GAAAATACAATGCAAATAGTCAAGTCAATCACCTGAAATGTTTTCCCACCTGCCCCACAACTGCTCTCTTTTGTATCGTCAGTGTCCCGTAAGGGTGGAACATCTCCCGGAAATGTCACTGAATGTCAGTGAAGAATTGAGGTTCTGGCACCTCCCAGGAGACACTGATCAGTGACTGTCATTGATCTCTGCCCTCAGGGGTCCCACCTGGCAGGGGCCTCTGAGCTGCAATGAGAGCAAGGGACACTCGGGTGGGAAGGTCCTATCTTGCTCAGGGACAGCCCTGGGATGAGGGCAGGGAAGGGACATCCCTGAGGACAGGGGGCTGTGAGAGCTGTGTCCCAGTCCCAGCCCAGTCTGCAGACAAGCTCTGCTGGGGTCAGGGTCACTGGGACCCCCTATCAGGGACAGCTCATCAGAGTGAGCCCTGGGTGAGGTGGGAGGACACTGTCCCCAGGTGGGACAGGGGGAGGGCTGGGACAGGCGTTCTTCTCCCTTGGGCTCCACTTGGGGAGGGAGTGGCTGGGCGTGGCCTGGTTTGGGGCTGCAGTGGCAGGAAATGGGCTGGAGCCAGCACTGCAACCACCCCAGCACTTCCCTAAGCCAAGCCCTTGTCTCCCAGGGCCAACACTCCCCACTGCTCCCCAGTGCCTCCACAACTAACCAGAGCCTGGAGATGCCAGGCTGTTCCCATGGCCTGTGACCCCCTTTATCTGCCACCTCCCTGTTTTGCCTCATCCTGGGGTCCTGGTGCCCCGAGAAGAGGGGTCAGTGTCAGCTCCTCATTCAGCCAAGGGGCTGGAGTGGACACAGCGATAATTGTGCTCAAATGTGCCAAGTTTGGGGCTGGGGTCAGCTCTGGGGTGTTCTGGAGGGAAAGCTCTGGGAAGGGAGAGGCACCAGCAGATGGGGGGATCAGGCTTTGGGGGCTGTGGGAGGATGGATTGTGTTGCAGAAGGGGTTGACCCACAGGGTGTGCAGCTGCTTTTGGATCCCTGTCTGCCTCCAGGCTCCTTCAGGGGCCTGGGCCCTTCCAGGGGCAGCTGCTCTGGGCAGGAAGCTGGACGGATGCCAGGGAAGGTGGCTGGAGCCATGCCAGAGGCAGGATGGACTCTGTGGCAGGGCTGGGCTTGTGGCCAAAGCTGGAGTCTGCCAAGCCAAGCTTTACACTGGGGACTCTTGGGGAGGGTGCAGGGAGGAGTCCTGGGAGGGATAAGTGTGTTCCTCACCTTCTCCAGCCTCACCCAGCACTCCCCACTGTGAGAGGAAGATGAAGGTCACTGTGCTCAGCGTGGCCCTGCTCTTCACCATCCTGTTGAGCCCTCAGGCAGAAACCTTGAATGGTGTGCAATGCAACTGGGAGAGGTTTGTCTTGTCACCACAACTCTGGCTCTGGTAGAGAATCAGATCATGGTGACAAGCAGGAACACACTTGTCTTGGCCTCTCCCTTTCACCATCCAGGCATGCCTGCACAGTTCCCTTGGATTTTCCTTCTAGGATTGGGGTGCAGCTGTAAGCCAGGGCAGGTGGGGACACTTGTGCTCCCCCATAGCCCCATTTCTTAAGCTGAGCTGGCAAAATGGCAACTGCCCAACACAGAGTCAGTCTCTCTCCCACTGAGAAAAGAGAGAAAGGAAAAAAACCTAGAAAGTCAAAACAGTTAAAACTTGAACTAACTACATATATTTATCCAGAAAAGAGAAAATTAAAAGAAAACTACAATATAATACACACACAAGTTAGAAATAACAAGAAATAACTCCCCACTCCCCATCGAACACAAATCCCACCATTCTAACTAGTAATCACTCTAGAGAACTCAATTCCCCAGAGACAGACCCAAGCAGAGAGAAAGACTAAGAACAAACATTTTACTTCCCTAAGATGACATGGTGGTAAGCCGGTGCTGGGCCTGGGCCTCATGTCCCTCCTGGGATGGCCCAGTGCATCCTTCTGGGACCACACCTTGAAGGAACTGACAAAGCCACTCCCACACCGGCTCCTACACTTCAAGATGATGTTGGAATACGGTATGGATTACCCTGGGCCAGTAGCAGTCATCTGATAATCTCAGTCCTACTCCAAAATCCAAATTTCAAATTTAGGCCCACACCTAGCCAAACCTGTAACACCCCACAAGGGCTAATCCTGACTCACCCTTTGCTCTCTTTCCCCACACCATTCTCACCATATTTGGAGGTTCCAACATCATGGTATGTGTTGGAATCGGGGGGCACCCACTGTGGGATCTCAGTGGTAATTTGGTTCCTCCATCCCTTACTGAGGCTGGGGACAACCTATTGTCCAGTGACATCTCACAGTTTCTCTACAGAGAGCTCTGCTGGGTCCAGAGCCTCCTGTCTCATCACCACAACCCTCCAGGTCACTCCAGTGCACCTCAGATTTTTCTGGGAAGACCCCTTCCACAGAGCCTGCCCTATATCCCCATCCAGCACAGCACAATCCCACAGGGCACCATTTCCAGCCCATTTCCTCCCCTCTTTCCCCACAGTCTTTTCCCTTTCCCATTCCCCATGACAGTTGTGTTCTCATATCCTCTTTCTTGAGCCCCCTCCTAATCCATTCAGTTTCATTCCCTCTCCTCCTCTTTCTCTCCACCCCTCCCATCACCTGTTTCATTCCCCATGTCCCCTCCGCTGGAATTCGCTTCTCCTCATCTGCATCTCCCACAGTCCCATCCCTTCAACACCCCTATCCCTGTCCCATGGGATCCCCAATTTCCCCCAGTCCCCTCATCCCTTACTGAGACTGGGGACACTGCAGTGACCAATGACATCTCATGGTCTCTCCACAGGGCGAGGTCACTCAAGAGAGTTGGATGAACATCCATGTGGGTACCAGGAGCTGTTCTGGGCCCAGACCCTGCCCTATTATGGCCACAACTGCTCAAGGCATCCCAGTGCACCTCAGGGTTTCCAGAGGAGGCTCATTTCTTTGGGCCCCCATTAGATTCCCATCCATTCCACTACACCCCAGTATATACTCAGGGCACTATTTCCAGTCCATGTCCTTCCCTCCTTCTCCCTAGTCCTTTCCCTTTCTCAATGCCCATGACAGTGGTGTTCTCAAATCCTCTTCCTTGACTCTCACTCAAACCCTTGATTTTTATAACTGCCCCCCTTTTTCTCCTGCCCCTAGTCAGCCCCTGATTTATTCACTGATTTATGTGCCCTCCAGTGGAATTCCTTCCTCCTCAAACTGCATCCCACACAGTCCCGTCCCTTAAACACCCCATCCCTGTCATTTGAGGTCCCCAGTTCTCCCCAGCTCACTGTCTTTGGGCCCTCTAATCTCACCCTCGCTCTCCAGTCCCTTACTGGGACTTGGAAAACCCCAGTGACTCCTCACAGTCTCTCCACAGGAATCCATCAAAGCTCATTGAGTCTGATGTTGGTACCCTGAGTTCTGCTGAGCCTGGACCCTCCTCTCTCATGGCCACAACCAGTGTGCCCCAGTATGCCCCAGTACACCCCAGTGTGTCACTAACCCCACCTTTTTCTCCAGCCTCCCATGGTTGATTAGGTGGAGTTTGAGCACAAGTGATGCCCATCTGCGTCTTCAGGTGAGAAATATCGGAGGGACTCCTGACCCACAAAGAGTCTGGGGGGGATCTCTGAGCCCTCTGGGGTAGGCAAAGCTTGGGGACAACAGAGGAACATGGAGGTGCTGTTCCTCATCCATGTCCTGAGTGAGCTAGACAGAGCTGCCCCCAAGCCTTTCCATGGATTTGGGGGACTCTGCAGACCCCCAGCATCATCCAGAAAGCAGAGAGGGGCTCTGGAAAATTTCAGGGCATGGTAGTATTTTGAATCAACACTCTCAGGCTACAGTGCTTTGCCTCTCTCTAAAGTAAACAAACTTTACGCAGAGAGAAAGGACTTCACAGTACGAACCTATGAGATTCACAGTGAAGACATTTTATTTCACACAGCACATGGTTTATATAGGGTTAGAGGTACATCTTATTGGCTAAAAAGGTCTCACCCCAACACCCTAGAACTTCTAATTGGTTAAAAGCCTATCTCTAACAAGTCCAGTGTTTATATTATCTCATCCCGATGTTTTGAGGTCCATGTCCGGAGATCAGGAAGGCCGTTGAGACGTTCTCATGAAAACATTTGCAAGGAGTGACCGTGGCCTAACGGACAAACAGCAGGTGTGTGTCCTTGCAAGCTGACATAGCTACATGATTCTCACAGATCTGGAGCAGTTTGGATTGCTCAGAAACTCACTTTTTACAAGCAATCTCACAACAAATCCCCTCTTTTTATTTTGAGCGATCCAAATCTGCTTTTACAGACTTGTGAACTATAATAATAAGACAAAGAAAAATACCAAGCAGGAGCCTAAAACAGCTACAAAAACTAAACACATTAGGCCTTAAGCTAAAAATTGTGCTGAAAACAAGGGAAAAATTCAGAAGAAAAAACAACTCTATTTATCAAAAATGTATGCCTAAAATACTTATCTAAATCAGTGGTAAGTTTCTTTATTATTCTTGAGATTATATTCAACTCGCTATTTTATATCTTGGACCAAATATTCTGCTGAAGCTGAGTGTTAGCAGCAGGATGACTTGCTGCAATCCTAAAAACATGTGAGAAACACTAACCCTTTTAGGCATTGCCTGTCGCCGTGGGATTGCCTGTCTGTTTCCACGGCTTGATCCATTGGGTCGGCACCCACCGAGTACCAGAATCTGTGAGTAAGCACACATATCCACGACCAGTGAGTTTAACTTCTGCAGGACCTTCCCATTGTCCTGTCAGGGGATTTTTAAATTTAACCAAAATTTTTTCTTGAATAGTTAAATCTGAAACTAAGGATTTACTATGAATTAACATGGGAGGTTCTGCTCTGTTACCTGTGAATCGCAAATAATTTAAAACATACAGGGCTTTATGAAGCCTTTCAGCAGGCACACTCCCTTGTTCTCCCCCCTTTTGTTTTAACAACAGGTCCTTTAGAGTACGGTGTGCGCGTTCAATCATCGCCTGACCTGTGGGGTTATGGGGTATGCCTCTAGTGTGTTGAATGTCCCATAAGTTACAAAAATCAGCAAAGCATTTGGAGCCATATGCTGGACCATTATCTGTCTTGATAGAGTGAGGAACCCCTAAAACAGCAAAACACATGTAAAGATGTTTGATGACATGTCGTGTTCTTTCTCCTGTTTGTGCAGTAGCCCATATGGCCATGGAAAAGGTGTCAATACACACATGAAGTAATTTCAAACGGCCCAATTCTGGAAAGTGTGTCACATCCATTTGCCACAATTCTAAGGACTGTAGACCTTTAGGATTAACTCCCACACCTAGGCCTAGATCTAATCTCCCACAATCAGGGCAAGCTTTTACAATCCCTTGAGCATCATGTAAGGAAATGTGAAACTGTCGTGCTAACACCTTTGCAGACTGATGGAAAAAGGAATGGGATTGCCTTGCCTGGCCAAAACTGTCCAAGGGAGGACCAGTCCATGCTGGGGCCGCTACTAAAGCATCAGCTCTGTCGTTCCCTATAGCAAGACCCCCTTTCATTAAGTGGCTACGCAAGTGGGTAATAAAATAGGGTTCTGTTCTCTGGTTCAGCAATTGTAACAGATGTAGCAAAAGCCCATGCAATGTTGTGTTTTTCACCTCTCTAAGCATAGCTCGTTCCAGTCGTAGAACAACTCCTACCACATACAAGGAATCTGACACAATATTTACCGGTCTGTGGTGCCAAATTTGAAAAGTCCACACTACAGCTTTAAGCTCCAATGTCTGTAAGGAATCCTGAGGCTGACCCTCAATGATGTTCTCATGCCACTGGCCATCAGCAGTTTGCCAAGTACTAACAGCTTTATGAGATTTCTTCCCTGCATCAGTGAAAACTGTTTCCCCTTCGACAGGAGCCTCAGATAATTTAGGAGCTTGTTCAAAGGCCTGATCTTGCAATAAAGCAAGCAGCTTGTGAGGAGGATAGTGATTTGTAATCACACCCCCAAAACCTGCAAGAGCCACCTGGAATGGCATTGAAAGTCGCAGTAACCATTCCAAATAATTTTGCACAATGGGAACAATAACGGTCTGAGGATCCAGACCTGATATCTCCTGGCAGCGAGCTCGACCCTTAACAATCAGCTGAGATAACAATTCAATCCGAGGCATAACTGTCTTTTTGGGCTGGATTGACAAAAATACCCATTCTAGCACCCTCAATGGATTAGAACTAGATTTCTGCCATTGTGTTATTAAGGCAAAAGGATGCTTTCTTGTCTCCAAACAATCCTCGGTATCTTTAACTTGTCCTGAGTTAATGACCATCAAAGTGAAGGGACAAGCCTCTGCCATACGGGCAGCGTGGCAGTTTTGAATTTTTTCCTGAATTGTTTGAAGTGCTTGTTTCTGCCTGTGGCCCAGATATCTGACATCCCCGGCCCGTGTAGAAGTACCAAGTAGGTGAACTAACGGCTCGAGATCATCATTGGTAATCCTACACAGAGTTCTGACCCACTGTATATCTCCTACCAATCTCTGAACATCAGTAAGAGTTCGAACTTCTGTTGAAATGTGAATCTTTTGTGGCTTAATAGATGACTTTAATATTGTCCATCCTAAATATTTCCAAGGCTCTGTTAGCTGAATCTTCTCAGGGGCTATTGTCAGACCCCTGCAGCCTAACTGTTCCGTTACCACTTTCAAGACAAACTCCTTTCTAAGCTTCTTACCTGAAATCAAAATATCATCTAAATATTGGTAGATCAACAGATCTTTAAACATTTTTCTAACAGGTTCAAGAGCCCATGCCACAAATGTTTGGCACATGGCTGGAGAATTTCTCATGCCCTGAGGAAGAACAACCCAATGATACCTTTTAGCAGGCTCTGCCTTGTTAATAGAGGGGACTGAAAATGCAAACTTCTCAGCATCATCTGGATGCAAGGGTATGGTAAAGAAACAATCTTTTAAATCAGTAATTAACAAGTCCCAACATTCAGGAATCATTACAGGTGAAGGCATTCCTGGCTGTAAGGACCCCATATCCTCCATTACTGCATTGACTGCCCTAAGGTCTTGAAGCAATCTCCACTTACCACTCTTCTTGGGGATAGTAAAAACTGGAGTATTCCAGGAACTTGTTGATGGAACAATGTGACCTGCAGCCAGCTGTTCTTCCACTAACTCTTGAACCTTTTGCAGCCTATCCTGTGTTAGCGGCCATTGATCTATCCAAATAGCTTTCTCTGATTTCCATTTTAATTTCAACAAAGGCTGCCCATCGTCAATGGCCACCCCTGAAAAGGCTGGGTTACCAGCTGAGCTCTCATCTGGCTAAGAATGTCTCTGCCAATGAGAGTGACTGGGACATTCATGACGTAAGGCCGTGTAGACACGCAGGCACCATCGGGAAAGCAAAAAGCAACAACATCCCGGCTTATTTTGGTCGCCTGGGTTCCTCCAATCCCAAAAATGCCTGTCTGTGCTGCAACTACAGGCCATGACAGAGGCCACTGGGCAGTAGAGATTATGGTTATGTCAGGCCCTGTATCAACCATCATTTTCATCTGTCTAGAGTCCCCAGATGGAGCTACCACTGTAACCACCACTTCAGGTTTGCCTTTTAAAATATCTAATGCCATATACACTTCTGGAGACCCTGTGGAGCCAAACCCTCCTTCTCCTCTAACCTGCGATCCAGGACTTGGCACGCAGGAATAAAACGGAACTAACTGAGCAATACGACTCCCCCCAGGAATAAAAACAGGTGGCGTCAGTGTATAGACCATGATCTTAATCACCCCTACATAATCTGCATCGATAACACCAGGTAACACAAAAATGCCCTGCTTTGAAGTAGAAGACCTACCTAACAACAGAGCACACAAACCACGGCCCAGAGGTCCTTTGATATTGCTGTCGATAAGACGGACCTCCGAGGTGAGCAACGTGGTATCTACTGCTGTTTCCAAATCCACTCCTGCGCTGCCATGGGTTGCGGAGCGGAAGGAGTCGAGGGCACCTGGGCCTGAGCAGGAGGGGGTAATAGCGCCTGAGGTGGGGCCGGAGAAGGGGACAACAGCGCCTGAGGCTGCGCTGGAGTCGGATAACCCTGAGGAGTCTGAGGGTAAGCCACAGCCGGCCAAGCTCCCTGTACTTGTGTCATAGCGTGCCAGGAGTTCGCGCTGGCCGAGTGGTTTCCCGACCTGCGGCAATCAGCAGTGTTATGTGAAGCCGCGTTACAAACAGCACACCACTTCGCACCCCATGAGGCTTGAATGTGAGGAGGTGCCTTGCATTCACTCTTGAAATGGCCAAAATTACCACATCTAAGACACTGTCTTCTTCTTTTACCCCCCTTTGATCTCTTCCCCTTGGATAACAGGGGAGTCACAACACCCTCCACAGCCGCCGCAATGTATGCAGCATGGCTGGTCTGCTGGGTTCTCTCTACCATTTCAAGCATCTCTGTCACCTCACAATGTTTCGGCATAAGCCCCAAAACTCGCTTAGTTTTGTCATTAGCATTGTCAAACGCCAGCACCTTGAACATCCTTTGCTTCGACGGCTCATCTAAATCAGGATACTCCTTAAGAGCTTTATACAGACGGTCAATAAACTGAGGGTATGGCTCATGCCCATCCTGTTGAATATGTGTGAATGAATATACTTTACCGGGCTCATGAAGCATTGAGAGTGCTTGAAAAGCCAGAGACTGGGAAAGATGTAGTACAGCAGGGGCTAAAGCCACCTGGATATCACTGGCCGCATAGGGACCCTGCCCTGTCAGCATCTGAGATTGAACGCCTAACAAAGGATCGTTGTCCTGCCTGGGCTTAGCACATTCCACATCTGCCAACTGTTGCCAATTCTTCATAAAGAGCAACAAATGCGAGGGAGGCAAAATCAACTACGCCAACTGCTGAGTGTCCTGAGGGATCAAGACATCCCCCGTAAAAATATACCTAAGCATCTGCTGTGTCATGGGAGCCTTCAGACCATTTTGAATAACCGATTGCTGTGTCTTTTCTAACAACTTCCAATTAAAGGGCTCCCAATGCAAACCAGCCGGGGTTGCCACAACCGGGAAAGCAGAAGGCATCAAATGGCCTTCCACAACTGCATCGCAGATAACCCCTCTAAACTTCTGAGACCGAGCAGCTGCTTCACCTGAGCCTCCCGGATTAACCAAATTACTAGGAATATCGGAAACCGAAAGCGGCGCGATACGGGCAGGGGGAGGGGGGGGACGGGGGGGAAGGGAGAAATCCACTGGATGCGGAGCCGCGTCAGGAACCGGAAGTGGATTGGACAAACTCGAAGAGTGCAAAGCAAGGTCCCCAAGTTTAGAAAGAACCTCTCGCAGAGCAGCGCTCCAGGGAGTATCCTGCGGCAGATCGTCTTCCTCTGCCACGGAGTCCTCATCATCAGATCGAGGCAAAGGTGGAAACCCAGAACGTGCCGATCTCGAAGAGTGGAGACGCGATGGACGGGCCACGGACCCCGACGAGCGGGACCTGACGGCAGCTCGGCGCGCGGGCTCACGGGGAACCCTCCACGAGGAGTCAGCGGCAGCGGGACCGAAAGGAAACCCAGCAGCGGCAGCAGATGGGACAGGATCGGGACCGGCGTGACGGGACACAGTCTCAGCAGTAGCAGCAGGAGTGGCAGGCGTGGCGGAATCGGCGGCAGCAGCAGGAGGGACAGCAGCGGCAGTGGGAGCGGGAGCGGCAGCAGCGGCAGCGGGAGCGGCGGTGGCAGCGGGAGCGGACCCGGGGGCAGCAACGGACCTGGGAACGGCCGCGGCCGTGCAGGCAGCAGTCCCGGCGGCGACAGCTCCGGCAGCCGCAGCGCCTGACACGGCGGGAGTCTGGGAGCCCCTGCCGCAGCAGCCGCGGTCCCAGTCCCAGCGGGCAACATGGGGATGTCCAGCACCGTCCGGTCACGGAACAGCGCACCGGCAGCCGGCTGAGGTAAGGGAGCAGCGGGCAGTTCCGGGGGGGCCGACGGAGACGGCACAGGGGCCCGGGCACCGGCAGCCTGGGTAGTCAGTGGCGTAGACGCCGCATTCTCGCCCCCCGCCGCAGCCCCGGCCGGCAAACTTGCGGGCAGTGCGGCACTGGAGCGCTCCGAGGCTTGCCGGGCGCCGGTTCGAGCCCGAGTAGAAGGGACCGGCGCCAAGAGGGTGGGCGTGGGCAAACGCGTGGAAAAGAGTCCCGAAAAAACTGAGGAATTCGAACTGGAGGCGGACTCGCCCGAGCCAGAAGCAGAGCCACCAGGCGATAGAGCCACAAACGCAGAGGCGGCCACAGCTCTCTCGAGCTTAATTTCGGACAGAGTGTCCCTCACCACCTTCCAAGTGGTGGCAAAACGGGCTGCCTCCTTCTACCCAGCCCCCTGGTCTTCCCAAAGGGCCTTGCCTTTAGAGTCCCAATTTCCAGGCTCAAATAAAGAGCCGAATTCAGGGAAAAACCCTTTCTGCTGAGCCCAGAGTAACAAATCTTTAAGATTTTTCATATCGAAAGAATGTCCTGTCGTAGAAAGGAAATACTGGAAGACCTTAACTGCTGCTGTCTCTTCTGACAACAGTGCAGACCCCATGTCTTCCCCCGGCTGCCCACTCACCTTAATAATGACACGGGATCATAAGGCAACTCGTAGTCAGCCCGAGGTGCGCACCTCTTTCCTTCTGGCTTCCGCGGGCTCGTCGCGGTCCAGCCAGACCACTGGGGCAGTGGTTACTGTCGGCCGGGCCTTCTCCGCCGTCCTTCCGTGTCAATACTGCCTCTTCTTCAGGGAGCGGGGAACGGGATAGCAGCCATCACGGGAATTCCTTCCTCCAGTCCGAGGGTATCAGCGTTCAGGGTGCCAGATAAAGTAAACAAACTTTACGCGGAGAGAAAGGACTTCACAGTACGAACCTATGAGATTCACAATGAAGACATTTTATTTCACACAGCACACAGTTTATATAGGGTTAGAGGTACATCTTATTGGCTAAAAAGGTCTCACCCCAACACCCTAGAAGTTCTAATTGGTTAAAAGCCTATCTCTAACAAGTCCAGTGTTTATATTATCTCATCCCGATGTTTTGAGGTCCATGTCCGGAGATCAGGAAGGCCGTTGAGACGTTCTCATGAAAACATTTGCAAGGAGTGACTGTGGCCTAACGGACAAACAGCAGGTGTGTGTCCTTGCGAGCTGGCATAGCTACATGATTCTCACGGATCTGGAGCAGTTTGGATTGCTCAGAAACTCACTTTTTACAAGCAATCTCACAACATCTCTCTACATACACAGAACTATCAGAAGACACAGATAGCCATGCAACCCCACAGTGTCACAGTGTCCCCTTGGTTACATGAGAGCATGAAGCGTCAAAGGGACCCCAGGCCACCATGAGGTCCCATATTGTGAAAGGGAAATCTTGGTAATATCCACTCAGCCATCCAGGGATTTGTTTCATTGGAGGAGCCAATCAGATTGATCAAACCTGATTTCCCTTTAGTGAATCTATGCTGACCACTCCTGATCATTTTCTTGTCCTCCACATGGGTAGAGATGGGCTTCAGAAGGAGACATTGCATCCCCTTTCCAGGCCCAGACTTGTGGATGTGGACTTTGTTTAGGTGTTCTCAGACCCAATCCTTGTTCTCTGACCCAATCCTCATTGACCAAGGGAAGATCTTCCTTCCAACGTTCCTATACCCCAGTCTCCTGGGTCAGAGATCCCTGAGGGCTGGTCTTGTCGGTGCAGACTGATGCAAAGAAGGTGTTCAGTAACTAATGGGCAAAGGGAGTTTCCTCTCATCAGGGCTCTGTCTGCCAAGGAGATGTCACTGACCCCATGGCCTTAGAGGTAAAGGCTCTGCTGAGTGGTGGAGGAGATCAGGGGCTTGTTCTGGGAAGAAATCAGCAGTTCAGGGGATGGCCCAGAGCTGCCCTAACCCCTCTGCCATGGCATTGCAGCAGCAGCTCCCTCTCACTCCCTGCCCAGGGCTGTGCTGCCTGGAGCTGCCCTGCCAGCAGCTGCTTCCCTGTGCCCAGGGCTGACCCCTGACAGTGCTCCCTGAGCCCATCCCAGCCTTGGGTGTTCAGCTCTTCCCTGCAGAGCCCTCCCAGCACAGGGTACTGGCCAGGGGCAGCTCTGGCTGTGCAGATTCTTGTGGCAATGCCAGAACAACCCTGAGGTGGCTGGACAAGTGGCACTCATGCTGTTTTTAAGTCAGTGTGGTGATTTCAGATAGTCCCTATAAGTAAAAGGCTTGTGATTTCAGTACTTTCTCCTGAACTAAGAGTATACTTCCTGTGTTTCATTGCCCATGCGAAAAACTCAAAGCAAAAGACAGAAAGAACAGCACACACCAATCATGGAGCCCCTGACATCTGTGCTTCATTTAAACTTCCCTGTAAGAACCCCTTTAGTGATCTGAAACTGTGAGCAGCTTTGAAACCTGCAGTACTAAGGCTGGAAGAATCCTGCCCTCACCTATCAGGTGTGGGAAGAAATTTGAACTTAGAATCTTTTGGAAAGAGAAACGAGGCCCCTGTATCCTTGAGCCTGCTTCAAGAAGAGCAGTAAACAATAGAAAGAATGCGGCAGCCGTTGGGAGAAGCAGGTAAATGCATTGATACAGAAGGGCGTAGTTTTGAGGAAAGTACCAGTCCAGCTAGTAGAACGCCCTAGCAATTGACCAATGATATTCCTGTACTATTCATGGACTCAGAAAATATGCGATATGTGTGCGTGTAATGTAAACAATGTCAGAGCACTGACCATACTCCTATGGAGGTTACGTCTTTGACTCTCGCACCGAAACCTGGGGAGCTCAAAATATCGACATTTTTTACTTTAATCAGGGGCTACTCCTTCCCCACAGACCTTCCCCTCCAGCCCTGTGAGCAGCTCCCCAGGCCAGCTGAGAGCTGACTTTGCCCCAGCACAGCGCCCTGGGCACCATAGCCCCGGGTACCCCTGGCTGCACTCCCCAGCTCCACAGCTAATCCAAAGTGCCCTCCAACAGCCCGCTCCTCACACATCCCCTCAGCTGGGGCTGCGCCAGCTTTAGGAGATGCCTCCAGGAACTACCCCTGTATTGCCCTGCAACCACAGACTCACTGTGTCCAGCACTGCAAATATTTCTCCTCCATGAGCTCCCAGTCATCCTCCCAATCCTGAGCCCCTTTATACTCTGTCTGTTCCCTGCTCATGTCCCTGAGATGCCCTGACAGTGTCCTCAGCCCTGCTGGGCTGTGCACAGGAACTGCTCCTGGGCAGAGCTGTCTCTCTGCAGCGCTACCCGCTTGCCAGGAGCACCCTGTGTGCCAGGAGCCCGGCCCAGCTCAGCAGCACTGCAACAGCCCAAGGCATTTAATGTTCTTCTGGGAGGTTTGATATTGGTTACATTAAACTCAGTGCATCAGAATAAGTTCAAACGACTTCTCAGGAAGTCAAAGTGAGATTGAAACACTGAAGTTTCTTGCAGTACTAATGGGTTCCACTGAGGGACATGACTGAGAAAGTGTCCCCAGATTCGAGTTAGAACAGAAAACTGCAGACAAGTATGGACAAGCAAGGGAAAATTCTCTATGATGCTGAGGAAACCTGGATGTGTTTTGTTATTCCAAAGGGCCAAGCCTTGACCCCTAGCACCAGCAAAGGGAGAACCTGTATGAGGGTTGGTTTCTTGTAGCCTCGTTATGCTGTGTGTTGAAGGAATCTGCAACGATATGGAACTTCTCCTGGTCCTGGATTATCAGTCCATTAACCCAGGAGAAGTGTGTGCTCTCTGCTCACCCCGACCATGTGGTCTCTGAGAGCCCCCTAGGAAGGACACACAGGGACCACCGGCGAAGGTAGGAACAAAGAGAGAGTTTAATCAGGGGTACAGGTTTATATGGACTTTGGAGGATACAAACTCACCAATAAGGGACAAGGGGGGGAGTCTGAGTTTGTGCCAATCGGAGTAAGGGGATTTACATTCAATGGGAGAGGGTTTCAGGTAACATGAGGTCACTGTCCTTCTCCCAGCCCCCTGGCCTGGCAGGGGGTTATGGGAAGAAGAAGCAATGACAATGCAGTTTTTACATTCAGTACACTCAAACCACATTAAAAACATCAGTTGTTAAAGCATTCTCAGTGGCTGGTGGATTTTCTTCATCAGCCCATTTCTGACATGACATTCTCCAAGCCATGTATTGAGAATGCATTGCTACAAACCTGTCCCTTCCTTATTCCTTTATTCCCATTGGGACAATCTCAGAGCCTCCCAGAATTACCTCATGGATGAGTATGGGGGTTTTTGTACTCAGGTTCTGAGTGTTATGATGTGCAGCCAGAAAGCACATTTCGGCACTGAAGACTTATTGTGGGATGTTTAGGAAAGAATCAAAGGAAAAGGTGGGATCACAGTGGTTTGTGGAGAAACAAGCATGAGAAAACAGAGAAAAAGGGATGAAAGAGCTGGCCATGTTAAACAGGATCAAGACACATCCCAGGCCATGCTCTGCAACTGATCCCCACAGCCTGTCCTGTTTTCTTAATTCCTCCATTGCCAGGAAGTTTCTGTGGTGAGGGACCTCTCTGTTCCTGGTACAGATTGTGGCCCAAGTACCAGCCGCTGCAGCAGGAACCACAAATAGTCAGGTCTTGTGTCCTTGGGGGGGCCAGACTCTGCCCAGACTGGTGTGTGGGGGTGGGTGTGTGTGTGTGTGTGTGGGGTGTGTGTGTTGGAAGTGCAAAACAGTGAAGGAAATGCAAAGCTCAGTACATGATGGGGCCTGTGGTGATCAGCACAGACACAAAAATCAGAGAGAGGTCCTATGGTGTGTGCTGTCACAACATCAGGGAGGGACATGGAGCGGGGGAGAAGCTGTATGGTCTCGTTCTTCTATTTGATAGCCAGAGATGTTTTGTACAAACCAAGTACACCTCCTGCCAAGAAGTATTCTGTACAAGGCTCCCACAAGGAATGGAATATTTGACCACAGTTCCACCCACAGCACTTTGCACACTCATGTTTAATAAGGTATAAAATGTACCCTGATTCTGTACCTAAGTGGAGTATGAGAATGAAACACAAAATTTGTAGGGACAGGTCAAGGGGTTTGTCCCCCTCACCCTCCCCTCAACGGGCACCTTTTGGTAAGTGTTGTGCCTTCAGCTGCACCAAGTGATTGGACCCAGGAAATGCAGTTTGTGACTCCAACAGCACTGTCAGAGCTCTGCAAAGCTACTCTCAGTTAATGCATTTGTGCCCAGCAACCCCAGAGGACTGCAGGTGTTGCATCCAATAAATTGTGCTGTTTGTGACCCTGACCAGCTCTTGTGTATATGACCAGACCTGCAGTTCACAGGCTGGAGCTAGGTTTTTGCAGCATTTAAATTGTCACAGTGGGCAGGAAGGCCATGGATACAGCACTGCAGGAATACAATCCCAGAAATGCATCCCAGGCAGGGATAGAATGGGCCCAGCAGTTTTTGAAGGATAAGAACAGGTGGTTTTCACACTGTGGAACCCCATGGAACCAAAGGAACCTGGGCCATGGCAGAACCTTATGAAATCAAGACACCATTACGACATTCCAGTGCCTTAGGGAGCAAAAAGGACCGTTTTGGCACTTTGGGAACTCACGAAATCAGAGGGCAACTGTAACACTGCAGGACCTCACAGAATTAAGAGTCCAGCGTGACACAGCAGAACCTCTTGTAAGCAAGGGTCCATTGTTACACTGCAGTGCCTGACAGAGCCAAAGGGCCATTGTGACTCTGTGGAACCTCATGGAGTCAAGGGGACATTGCAACAGTCTAGCGCCTCAGGGAACCAAAGAAATCCTGGGAAACTGTGGAATCCTATGGAATGATTGGGTATTTGTGACTCTGGAAAAACATCATGCAACTAAGAGGCTGTCTTTATTTAAGGAGAAACATTGGGGTGGGAACTTCAATCAAATGAACTCTTTTTTATTTCCCACCAATACAGAAAGACAAAATGCGAGGAGATATAAATGGAAAACAAAGGGGAAAAATGGTGGAGAGTCCTCCCTGCCAACTACCCCCTTCTGTCCCACCAAGCAAAAAGAACAACGGGAAACAGAGCAAAAGCAAAAACCTGGGAAAACTGTTGTTCACAAGGAGTTACACTGTTCAACTGCCCACAGTGCGTCACCTGACCAGGCTCATGTCTGGACTGCAGCAGTTGTGTCAGTGCAGAGCCTCTTTGTTCCTGTCCTGCGCTGCCTCTGGCACTGACACTGCCCTGCTGGGTTCAGCTGGGCTGCACGGAGGGGGCGGCAATGCTCGTGTGGTCAGATGGTAAGCGGTGGGTGAGTGGTGGGGGCAGTGGTGAGGGGCTGGTGGCAATCCAGCAGTGCTCCGGTGGGGGCAGCAATCCCATGTGCCTGGGGTCAGTGTCACTCCTGTGCCTGGGGTTAGTGTCACTCCCACGTCCAGGGTCAGTGTCACTCCTGTGCTTGTGGTCAGTGTCATTCCCATGCTTGGGGTCAATGTCATTCCCAGTCTCTCCCCACCTGTGGTGCTGAGTGAGTGGCCACACTTTGGGTGGGAGTAGCAGGGCCCAGTGAAGGTGCCAAGGGGACTCTCCAGGCACCACCTACATGGTCTGGGGGAAAGAAGAAATTCCACTTTTTCCCCTCCTTGCCTTGCCCTGGTGGTGTAGGGGTTGTATGGATTGAGGCATTCTTTCTTTAAGAGACAGTTCCTCCAAAGCAATGTTGGAAAAAGAGAATAAAATACTAAAACTCCTGTAACCATGACATTATCCACCTCTGGATTCTGTTCCCTTTTTTCATCATGCAATGCTCCAGGGATCCTTTTATTCCACGATGCCCTGCAGTGTCATGAGGGCCCCTTGATTCCATGAGATTCTGCAGTGTCACAATAGACCCTTAATTCTGTAAGACCCTTCAGTGTCATAATGGCTCCTTAATTCCATGAGGTTCTCCACTGTCCCAGGGTTCCTTTGGCTCCATCTGGCCTGGCAGTGTCACAGTGGCCCAGAACTTCTATGAGATTCCACAGTGTCACAGTGACCCTCTGATTCCTTTGTGCTACTGGAGACAACTCATAGGCCTGCCCAGCCTTGTACTTGGCTACTGAGCCTTCTGAAAAGGTGGAAAAAGATTCAGCAGCAATGATACCCATCCACTTGGACCTGCTTCCCACCTTGACCATCATGGTCAGTGCCAGGGCACCACAGTCCCTTCCCTTGGTAGAGCAGAACCTCCAGCTCAGGGACCTGCAGGGATCGCAGGGAGGACACCAGAACCAGCCAGAGAAGCCAACCTGGGCATACTCAGCTGGGGAAAGGGATGTCACTGGAGAAGAACGAAGGATAATTTCTGTGCTGGCAAGGAGGAATGCATGACACTGACAAAACTCTTTCTGCAGCCCCACCTCAGGACAGGCTGCTCTATGGCTGGGCCAGGACTCTGTGCTGGGCTGGGGAGAGGGGCTGACACTGAGTGGCACAGTCAGACTGTGAGAGGCATGTCTTGGAGATGACACTAGGGGTCCTGACTTTTGACTCATCTCCAATTCTTTGTATCAAGTCCAGTCTGCAGCTCTGGGGCTACAATGGAGGTTGAGTCCCTTCTCTGTCCCCCAGGAGCTGCTGTGCCCTTCAGAGGGGTTGTGGCTGTGGGGTGAGTGCCCAGAGAAGGTATGGCTGAGGGCACCTCACACCAACCTGTCAGTACCAATGAGGAGCTGATAGAGAGCACAGAGCCAGGCTCTTCACCATGGGACATGGTAGGAGACAGAAGACAATGGTTGGAAGGTGAAAGGGAAGGTTCAGCACAGGACATAAGGAAGACATTTTCCCCCATGAGCTCAGCCAGGTGCTGAGATGCTGTGCAGTCTCTGTCCTTTGGAATTTTCCAATTCAGACTGAATTCAACCTTGAACCACTTGTTCTGACCCTGTTTCTGACAGGGTAGGCTGCAAACTTGCTGAGGTCCCTTCCAGCCTCAGATCTCTGATGATCCGAGGATGATGTTGGCCCCTATTTCAAACTGGAGCAGACCAGATGTTTATGGGGCATGAGCTCTCTGGGGCTGCAGGTGACCTACAGCTTGCAAGGATCTCTGCTCTCTCACAAGTCCTCTCTGACAGATGCCATTCCCAGGCCAGCACCTCAGGTTCTTCACTAATCTTGAAGAGTTGAAGACAAATAAAGGAAGGGAAAGAAATTGTTTTTCTGTGTTTTAATGAGCCCCATGGTGTATTTGGAGATGACTCCATGACCCTCAGGATGTGAGAGAACATTGAAGTAGCTGCTCTAGAAGTCAGAAGGAAAATGAATCATCAATGGGCCCCACTGAGGGCAGGGCACTGACAAAGCCTCCCCAGGGACTCCTTAGAGAAGATCCTTGGAGGCCCTGATTGCCGGGAGACAAAGGCTCTGTGCAGGCACCTGCAATGCTGAGAAAACCCTGGGTTTGTTTGAGGAAGCACAAAGGTCAAGCCCTGAGCCTCAGGCCCAGGTCCTGTCCCTCATGGGTGGCTCAGGGTTGTTTGTGGGGCAGTGGGATGTGAAGGGGAGCAATGACAATTGTCAAAAACTGTGCAACACCTCTCAACATGCTCAGGGAGGGGTGAGAGAAAAACAAAGTCCAGAACCTCCAAAGAAAGTTCCTTCTGGCAGACGCACCTGCCAGGGCACAGGGGGCAAAGCCCTTGGTGCCTTTGTGCCTTCCCGCCCTGTCAGAGCCCTTGACCATCTCTCCTGCAGGCTGTCCTGCCCCGTCCCTGCTGCTCCTCTGGCCTTGCAGGCTGCACACGCCCATCCTGCTTCCCCACTAGCCCTCCCAGCAGCATTTCTGTGCCCTCACTGATGTCTCTGCACCCATCTCTGGCTGTTTCCTGGGACACAAAGCCATGGGATAGTCCTCAATTCCAGCTTGTTCTTTAAATCCTCCAGGGATATAACAGGAGATGGGTTGGAACCTCCTCATATTCTCCTTCTTCCCTGCTTCCAGACAGGGTTTACACTGGCTTTTTCCAGCCCTCAGGATCCTTCCCTATCCCAAGACCTTTCTGCCATGATTTCAAGTGGCCCCACACTGACATCAGCAGCTCCCTCAGCACTCTCGAGTGTGTCTGCTCAGGTCCCAGGGATTTGGGTAGGTGCAGTTTGTTTAAATGTTCCAAAATGTGAGACTCTGCCCCAGGACTGGGTCTTCTGTGCTCCTTGTCTCTGGTTTTGGGGCCTGGACTTCCTGAAGATTAGTTTTCCCTGTGACCTCAGAGGCAATGAAGACACTTGAGTCCCTTGGCCCTTTCTGTGTTCTTTGTCACCAGGATCCCTGCCCCATCCTGCCCAATTTTTTCCAAGCCCTCATTTTGCTGCTGCTGCTGTTGAATCCTTTCCTGATGCCATTCTGAGGCCACATTAAATTTATGAATTTTCAGGAAGGTCTTGGTGCCCTCCAGAAATCTGCTGTGTGTCTTCTGCCCTGCTGTGCTGCCCCTCAGGGAGATGTCAGGCTGGGGAAAGTCCCACACAAGGAGCAGGGCCTGGCAGTGTTTCTGCAAGTTGAACTTTCTCTGAATATCTGGCTGGGCTGTGTCAGTAACAGGTGGACCAGAGGGAAACCTGATGGATCTGAACAGCAAGACTAGAACAGACAAAGCTGCAGCTGAAATATTACTCTAAAATGAACAGCTGGAGTGGAAAGCCCAGGGATTTTGGTCTGGGAACTGGAATAACCATATCCCAACAGGGACTGCAGAACACACTGAAATCTCACAGAAACACAGCTCAGGGATGTGAAGATCACTATGTGGAAGGATTCTTCACCACAGGAAGAATTTCTTCACAGAAAGGGTGATTAGATTTTGGAATGGGCTGCCCAGAGATGTGGTGGAGTCCCCATCCCTGGAGGTGTTTAAGAAAGAACTGGACATGGCACTGAGTGCTCTGGTCTAGTTGTCAAGAACGGATGTTCGGTCACGAGTTGGATTCCATGATCTCAGTGATCTTTTCCAACCTAATTGATTTTGTGATTCTGTGATGAGACAACTCCACCCCTAAAAGAGCCAGAGCCTGGTGAATCCCCACCCAAATGGTTGTCTATCTAAGCCACATCCCCGGTGGGTGGTGACATTCCAGGAATGCCCAGGCTGCTCAAGAGCTGGTGTGTGACAGGTGCTCACTGGTGCCATTGCAGGGCTCTCCAGGTTGTCCAAGAGCCATGAGATCACGGGCAGTGAGAGGCACTTCATTGGGACATCCCAGAGGTCTCTGGGGACCCAAAGGTCTGTTGAATCACGCACAGGAAAAGGCACTCTGTGGTGACATCAGAGTTGTGTCCAGCCTTCTCAGAAGCACAGAGGTCACAGGCAGTCTCAGGGCCTCTGTGGTAAAAACAGAGGTGTCTGTGCACTGCTGAGGAGCCTCAGGTAGTTACAGGAGTTCCATGGGGACATCCCAGGTGTCTCCATGTTTCTAAAAAACAGTGAGGTCATAGAAAGTCACAGGAGCTCCATGGGATCTCACAGGGGACTCCAGGCTGCTAAAGAGCCGTGATGTCACAGACACTCACAGGGGTTCCTGTTGCGGGCACAGTGGCAGCTTCAGATGAAGTTTATTAAAGAAGTTCCCAGTGAGTCATGAGGCACAGAAAGTACCCCAACACCCCCCATAGACCCGCAGGATCACCAAGGAACATCCTAAACTTCTCCCAGAGGAGTCTGTGGGTGGCTGGATCCAATCTCAGCCCCAGACTTGGTAATGGTTTATGTGTAAAGGTGTAATTGAAACTTTATAAAACATTGTCCAGTAGGAATAAAGATGGCAGACCTTATATCTATATGATTTGTTATGATAATGTTATAAGTTTACCTAGGTATACCTAAATTTAGGCTTTAAATTTCAGGGTAGGCCTGAGACAGTCGGCTGACTTGAGCTGGGCTGGGCTAGCTAACATCTTACTTCTTCTAGCCAACAGTATTGTATTCCATACCATATTACGACATCATCTCAAAAGGGGTTAAGAGCCGGTGTGGTAGTGGCTTGGTCAGTTCCTTCACAGCTGTGGTCCTAGGAGGACGTACCGTGCCGTACCAGGAGGCACCCAAGACAGATAAAGATTAGACAAAAAAGATCTTCACCGTAATTACTTTCTGCAGAGTATAGGAGCTATGGCAAGTATAATACAGTACACTAGGAAGTAATATTGAAGCAATTGTTGATGTCATGGAATCAAGGGGCTATTGTGACATTGTGGGGGCCTCATGGAACCAAAGGAAAAGTAGGGGACTGAGGAACCTCAAGGAATTAATGGGCCATCATGACTCTCCAGGGCTTCATGGAACCAAAAAAACTGGGAGATGGTGAAACCTCATGGAATCACTGGGGAAATTGCGTCAATGCAGGATCTCATGAAATAAAGAGGTTATCGAGACTGGAAAATAAGGTAAAAAAAAAAGGAAGTGTATGTCCAGTGGAAGTAAGGTCAGGTGACATGGGAAGAATTCAGAGATGCTGCTCATCACTGTAGAGAGAAAATTCCTGCAGCCAAAGCGTAACTTGAGTTTAAGCTGCCAGAAATATAGGGGACAAGGAAAAGTGTTGTTTAAATATAATAGTGGCAATAGGCAGTATAGAAATATCATCTGCCCATTCCAGAAAGAGGATGGTCATTTCCCAAATACAGACAGAAACAAGGCAGAGGTATTTAACACTGTCTTTACCTCTGTCTTAACAAGGGTGATCGGCCAAGGGAGGCTCAGTGCCCTGAGTTGGAGGGCCGTGACTAAGAGAATGATCAACTCCCAGTCGATGCTGAACTTATGCAGGATCTGCTGCTCCCCCTGGGTCCCTACAAATCTCTGGGGCCTGATGGGATTCATCCCAGAATCCTCAAATTGCTGCTGATGTCATCACATCCTATTTGAAAGAGGTGTGTCATCCAAAGTGTGGTTGGGCACTGAACAGGCTCCCCAGAGTAGTGGTCACAGCACCAAGGCTGACAGAGTTCAGGAAGCATTTGAATGATACTCTGGACCACATGGTGTGACTCTTGGGGATAGTGCTGTGCTGGGCTACAGATTGGACTCAATGATCCTTGTGAGTCCCTTCCAACTCAGCATATTCTGGGATTCTATGATTTGTTGAAATGAACACGTGGTCCCATGGTGATGGTAGATGGACATCGTGGGCTGGTTTGGGCTGAGGCAGAGTTAATTTCCTTCCCAGGGACTTCTTTGCTGCTGTATTTGATGCAAAAATTCTTGGTACATCCTGAACAATAAAGAACCGCTCAAAGAGTTTTGCTCTATTAAGCAGCAGGTATTTGTTTCTTCATGCTAGCGGGGAGTGAGGGGTTAGTAGTGCATGACCCACTCCTCCTCCCGTGCTGTGTCAGCTTATATATTTTATACCTTATTCTACTGTAGTCGTTTTAGCTAAGCCTCAAATTAGCAGGCTCAGAGAATCTATGTGGATTGGGAGACAGCTCTCACCTGACTGGGTAATTGTTTTAGTTTGGGATTATTATGTAAATTCTCTCCCCTGCCACTAACTGCCCATGCCAGCAGTTAACAAAAGGAGCAGTTAACTGCTGAGCACCTGGGTGGGGGCAGGTTTGTCTCTTTTTGTTTGGGGACATTTTTTCCATTCTTAGCTCGGCGGGACACGGGAGCAGTGTACAGCTGAGGAGGGAAGCTGCTTTGCTGGACACTGCTGGGGCTTCTTGCTGAGACGTTGCTTTTTCGGCTCGCCACGGCTGTTTCTCCTGTTTCCTGCATCTGGGGTCGCGGCTTCTGCTCCAGTCCTACTATCGCCTGCACCGTCACGGCCTGCCTGCCCCGGCTGGGCAGTGACCCGGGAGAGAGAGAGGTTCTGCAGCTGTTTTTTCTCCAAGACACGTGGTGGTTCCCCACTTTCAACTTTCTTTTTCTTCATCTGGGACAATAGACACAGAGTCTGGGAACTCACTCCGCAGCCAGCCGGACTGTGACTTTGACACTTAAGTATAACTTTCCTCCCGGAGGAAAACCTGCTGAGTTTTGTTGTTTGTTTTTTTTTCTTTTCCTTGTGGTGTTGGGGAAGCGGTTTGCACTAGTCTATTTGCATATATATATATATATATATATCCATAAGTTAAGAACAGTTATCCTTCTTGTATTAAAATTCCTTTTCTTAAATTTAACAAAGAGTGGCGTGATTATTGTGGAGGAGGCCCCCTCCCCCACTTGTGGCTAAACATTTTGGTTTTTCCCTTCAAACCAGGACAGTAATCAAGGAAGTATTTCATACCAGATGATGAAAACTTAAGATATAGGGCAGCAGTGGGAGGTGTTAGATCAGTTCCACCATGGCTGGAGTGCAGAGAAGACTGCTGCAGTTGTTCTGCTCTGTTGGGCCCTGCCCCTGCTGCCGCTACATCGTATTTTGTTTGAGTTCAGGGAAGTAGAAATATTTTGTTGTTATACTTTCTCTTTCTTACAGAGTGTCTTTTAGAGTGCTTATGAATCTAGAATAATACACTTTGTATTAATTGGGGAGTGGGAGGTTATTTCTTGTTATAGATATATGTATAACTTGTGTAAGTGTGTGTGATGTTTTAGTTTTGTCTTAATTTTCCCTTTTCTTTATAAATACATATAGTTAGTTTCAGCATAAACCTGGTTTAGAGGGGTTTTTTTCCCTCTCCCTCTTCTTCCCTTTTCACTCTGTCTTGGACAGTTGACGTTTTGCCAGCTCAACCCAAGACATTTAATACATATGAAAAGCAATGGACTGAGGAATGTAATACATATGCATAAAGCAAGCGGGTATTCTTCATATATATGCATAAAGTAAGTGAGAATTCTTCATACATATGCACAGATGGGCATAACTGGGGCAGTGCTTTGAACTGCGCCTGCACAGTGCTTTCCTTGAGCAGGGGTCTTGCCCTTCTTCAGCCTCACAGGTGGTCATTTCAGGGACTCTTCCTTGCTTAAACTTTTAACCTTTCTGCTAGAGGCACACTCCGTTCTGTTGTTTTCCCTTGGAAAGCCCCTACTTTGTTTTATCAGTTCTCTAGCTGCTTTGGCTGAATTCTGATTGGATAATCTTGAATTAAGGTCTATTTTAGCTTCTGCTAGGCCTTTTGACATCTGGAAAAAGATACTTTTCAGCTAGTGAATTCCACAGTTTGTAGCTTTTCTCATATGTACAACCAGAACACCCCCCACCCCCACCCCCTGCCAACCAAAACTTAAATCTTATAACTAAAATCCCCAAAGTTATATAAAAAATATTTAAGCTAAACTGTCTTATGTATACTACTTCTTATCATATTGAACCCTGAACACAGGGCTGATAATACAGACATGTTTTTGTTATTGCTGAGCTGAGCTTTCACAGAGGCAAGGCCTTTCCTGCCCCTTGTACTGCCACACTGGGGAGGGACAGGGAGTGCCTGGGAAATTGGGAGGGGACACAACCAAGACAGGTGACCCAAACTAAGCCAAGAGATATTCCAGACCATGTGACATCATGCTCAGTATATAAAGGGGGGGAAAAGAAGGACTGGAGGGAGTTTGGAATGATGGCGTTTGTCTTCCCAAGTCCCCATTACACGTGGTGGGGTGCTGCTCTCCTGGGGGTGGCCGAACACCTGCCCAGCCATTGGAAACAGTGAAAGAATTCCATGTTTTGCTTTGTTTGCCTGTGCAGCTTTTCCTTTCCCTATTAAACAGTATGTCTCTCAACCCATGAATTTTCTCACTTACAACCTTCCAGTTCTCTCTGTGATCCCACTGGTGGGGAGTGAGCGAGTGGCTGTGAGGGGCTGAGGGGCTGCTGGAGTTAAACCATGACAGTGACCTCTTCTTTAAACAGGTACATTTCCCATCTTTCCCCAAACCATCAGACTTAAACTCATAGAAGGCAGGACTTGAATATGCTTTAGAGATTTAACACTCAACACTCAGTCCTTCCTTACTTCTGAACTCCAGGGTGGAACCCCTACTGATGGCAATTGGGATGTCTGGAGCTCAAAAGGGCTGGAAGGGGCAAGTGACTTCATGGAATGGCCTGGGTTGGAAGGGACATTAAAGAGCAACCAGTTCAAATCCCCCGCCATGGACAGCGACACCTTCCCCTAGACCAGGTTGCCCCGAGCCCTGTCCAACCTGGCCTTGACCACTGATGGGGGGGGGGGGGGGACAGCCACAGCTTCTCTGGGTAACCTGTGTCAGGGCATCACCACCTTCATGGGGAAGAACTTCTTTTGTAGCCCATCTGGGATTCTGGGTCCCATCTGAGGTTCCAGATTCTTAAAGAAAATTTTGACACCAGGTTCTCATCTCCATCTTATGGGTTTATTGGCACAGATCAATCACAATACCTGGTAACTCAAGCAGATTATACAAGATTATACACCCCTAGGTCCAGGTGAGACTGTCAAGTACGTCCCCAAGGGCAGGGAGTTACACAATAGGTGATCTGACTCTGTGAGTCATGGGGTATTTTGGAATTGTTGCTGACCCATTAGGAGACACACCCCCTCAGGCTGGGTGTGAAGGTGCTAACGACTTCTTGGAGGGGAGTTATCACAGCTCCTGTCTAACAGGCTTCTTTAACACACAGCTTGCAGCCTGAGGAGTCAGGTGTGCCTTGGGCAGCTGCTGCAAATGGTCCATTGTTAACAGTTCTTGAGAAATGAATAAAGGGTATAGAATACACAGCTTTGGTCACACCCACACAGTGATACACTTGTCCCACCTGCTGAACTAGGACATCGAGTACTGGTGCTCCCTGGAAGTGCAGCTGTGCTGGGACTCTGCTTCTCTCCCTCTCTGCACTGGGGCTCTGCCCTTTCAGATTCACAGATTTCAAAGGAAGGATTTTTGACAAACAAGAATGCATTTGGCTAAAATGCACAGAAAAGATGATTTCTCATTTACACAGTCTGTGAGTGTAATGGTTTGGCCCATGGCTTCCCCAGTAACCATTGTATCCAAGG
>JAJPCS010000321.1:1843648-1888088 GCA_021164005.1 Willisornis vidua nigrigula | reverse complement strand
GTCGTTGGTGGTTCTCCTGTCCTGGGTGAGACTGTTTCATGATTGTTCCCCTTCTTTGAGGTTCTTAATTTGGTTTAAGTTTGTCTAGTTTGGTTTTGTTAGGTTGGGTTTGGGTTTTCCCTGTCTTCACTCCCCTTCTTCCCTTTCTCCCTCTCCCCTGGGGGGTGGGATCCTACATACTGTGTGATTGTGAATATTAGAAAATATATTCTTTTTATTCAGTTCAGTTTCTTTTGAGTGCGTTTCTTTTCAGTTTTTTTTCCTTGCCTTTACTGGGAGGTTTCTGGGAGGGAGAAGGGGGGCCAGTCCAGGGTTGGTAACAGCTAAGCCAAACCTGCGACAGTGAGTAAATTTTAGGACATAAATAGTGAATTAGAAATGGGGTAAATAATCAAGGTTCATTGTGCCCAATGTTAAGGCACAATAAAAAAGGAATGCCCCCCCCCACTGAATCACTATGAAAAACTTCAGAAGACATGCTGGGCCTGTAATGAGAGGAGAAGAAAACAAGCAGATTATTGCTTCTGAAAACTATCCAGTCATCATTTTCCTCAGGGCATCATTGATCTCCTGGTTCCTCAGGCTGTAGGTGAGGGCGTTTAGTGTTAGAGCCACCAACGAATACAGAAGTGCCACCGCTAGGTCAAGGGATGGGAAAGAGATGGAGGGGCTTTTCAGGTAGGCAAATAATGATGTGCTGAGAAACAGAAAACCACGACCAGGTGAGGGAGGCACGGGGAAAAGTCTTTTTGCTGTCCCTGCTCAGAGTGGATCCTCAGCACAGCCCTGAAGATCTGCACATACAAGAAAACAATGGAAAAAAAACTCCACTCACAAGCTAGACAGACACTACACACAAAGAGTCTAAGTTTCCTGAGGTCAGAGTGTGAGCAGGAGAGCTTGAGGATCTGGGGGATTTCACAGAAAAATTGTCCCAGGGCGTTGCCCTGGCAAAGGGGCAGGGAAAATGTATTGGCTGTGTGCAGCAAAGCAGTGAAAAAGCCACTGGCCCAGGCAGCTGCTGCCATGTGGGCAAAAGCTCTGCTGCCCAGGAGGGTCCTGTAGTGCAGGGGTTTGCAGATGGCAGTGTAGCTGTCATGGGACATGATGGTGAGAAGGGAAAGCTTGTTCCAAGAAAAAGGCAAGGAGAAAGACCTGTGCAGCACATCCTGCGTAGGAGATGTCCCTGGTGTCCCAGAGGGAGTTGGCTGTGGCATTGGGAACAGTGGTGCAGATGGAGCCCACGTCTGTGAGGGACAGGTTGAGCACGAAGAAGTGCATGGGGGTGTGCAGGTGGTGGTCGCAGGCTACGGCGCTGATGATGAGGCCATTGCCCAGGAGGGCATTCAGGGAGATGCCCAGGAAGAGCCAGAAGTGTAGGAGCTGCAGCTTCCAGGTGTCTGCCAATGCCAGGAGGAGGAAGTGGCTGATAGAGCTGCTGTTGGACATCTGCTGCTTTCTCAAGACTATTTTTAATTTTTGAGGAGTAAAAGGCAGGACTGAGTTAGGCATGGATTCTGAAAAAAACCCACATTACATGTCTCACAGCCACCTCACTCTCAGGCTCCCTCTCATCATTCAGGTCTTTCTGCAGCTCCTTCCCCTGAGTTCTGGTTTTGCTGGCTGAGGGGACCATTGGAAGCAGTAACTCTATGATGGGCTCCTAAGGAGTTCTTCCTTTGACGTGAGAGAGAACTTTGAATGCAGGGTGGTCTCAAATTAAATGTACTGATTGTACATCAAAGAGCTTGTTAGCATTGCCCATTATACTTTGCCCAGCTGCAGAACTAAGCTGAGGGAATACTTGTAATTTTTCTCCCAGTTTCATTGGCCACAGTTAGCAGAGGCTGTGGGTGTTTGAAATCTCTGACATTCCTAATGCCATGCAGGTGAAGTCTTGTGCAACCTGAGGGGCAAAGGGACAGTCCCTTACTGCTCTGCCCATCAGTGCTGTTCTCGGGTGCCCTGAGCTGGCAGCTTGGAGCTGGATGAGCATCACGCTCAACCAGTTCCCTAAAAAGAAACTAGATATTGCTGAGAACAGAGGAATCCAGGGCCAAAGAGCAGACTGACAGTTGTTTGCCTTTTTCTCTCCCTCCCCTCACAGACTGAGACACAAAACAATCATTGCAGCTGCCCAGAGCATTTCCCCAAGTTTAGCACAAAGGTGTTTTCTCCATGGGGATCCTAGGCAGCACAGAGACACTGTGGGAGAGCTGTGCCCTTCTGGACCCAGGGAAGCAGCTGAAAGTCCTGAAGTTGCCTGGAGGAGTCTTAGGCACTTTGCTCCCACAGACACATCTCCACAGAAAGACCCAAAGGCTTTGTATCTGGACAGGAACTTGCAGAGTAGATCCCAGACAAGCTGACATGGCTGGGGAGGGGAAGGTTTTCTGAGTGGATGTGCTTCCTGAGAAGTGCCCTTGGAAGTGGCAGGAGGTAGAGCTGAAACTGAGAGAAGCCCAGAGCCATTGCAGCTGAAGGACCCTGCCCTGCCCTGCCCTGCTCACCCCTGCCATGCTCATCCCTGCCCTGCCAGGAGGCAGTCACTCCTTCCACCAACACCTTCTCCCTTCAGTGCCCTTGGGAGCACCTTGACCAGGCTGAGGTGACTCTAGCAGGCATCACAGTCCCCGCTCCAGCACACAGAGACCTGGGCTGCAGGACCCTGCTCTGCAGGACAGCCCTGGGCACCCCTGGCTGCTCCCCCACCCTCACACCCCACAGACATCCCTGCTAGAAGGGAACCTTCTTGCCCTGTGCCTCTGATGGTGCAGCAGGCAAGTCCTGTTCCGGACCATGTTCTCCTGCTGCACACCAGGAAATCTATGAGAGCCATCCTGACAGGACATTTGGCAGGTGTAAGAGACACTTCCATGAACTCACCTTCACTGCTCTGCAGCCAGAGACATATTGTGGCAAAGGGCTGTGAAGGTTTCTCCCCTGATGAGCTCTCACCTGTACTCCCAGCCCAGGATCCCTAAACCCCTCTGTCACTTCTCTTGTCTGCTCTTGGTGCCTGCAGGTCTCGCCCTGCTCTGCCATATGGCCACTTCCTCTCCATTAGAGGAACTATGGGAGCCCTTCTTGTGAGAAAAATCTCGTGTTTAATGATTTCCAGAGACAGAATAAAAGAAAGAGAGCAAGAAGTTTATTAAGCTATACTAGATACGTAGGGTGCCTTGCCACAGTATTCACTAGGAACCACAGTCTGGAGGAGAAAGACCGTTACTTTTATACGCTCTGTACCACTGTTCTTCCCTTACCTTAAGGCAGCTGGACCCCTTTTATTCCTTTTTTAGTCTTCTTGCTTATTGATTTGATATTGCTAGCTGACCCCCTTCATCTCTGATTGTTTTTTCCATTTAGGGTCAATTTCTTCCTGCGTCATTTGCGATTATTTGTTGATTCATTCACTGTATCTCCCTGCCCCAGCCCGAGTTTCCCTTTTGGCAGTGCCTGATTGGTGCTGCCACCTTACAGGCTTCCTGCCTTTGCCTAAGATAACCTGTGGAGAAAGGAAAATTCTAGAAGCCAATATCCAACAATTGCCAATAAAACCTGATCAGCATTTGAAACAGAGTTCACAGAAACTGAATGAAGCCTTGGCAATTGAGCTGAATTAACCTCAACACACAACATTTGTTTATCTTTTAACATTCTTACCTTGCTTACAACAAATCCCCTTTCTTTATCTCTCACAATTCTGAAAGATCCTAGAAGCTGTGGGATGTGCCAGCTTTAGAGGGTTCCTACAGGAAGGGAAGTTTAACTTTCCTATAGTCAAAGAATTCTTCCTTCAAATACTGTGAAGGTTTCTCCTGTAGCAAAAGCTCAGTCACCTCCCAGCCCAGGCTGCCTCTCATCTCTAACACTTCTCTGTTGTGCCCTCGGTGACTGCAGGGAGTGCCCTGAGCCCTGCTGGGCTGTGCACAGGAGCTGCTCCTGGGCAGAGCTGTCTGCAGCACTGCAACAGTGCTCAGCAGCACAGCAACAGACCAAGGCATTTAATGGCCCTCTGGGGCGTTTGATGCTGAGTCCCTGCACATCAGACCTTGAGGAAAGAAACCTCTTGAGGAGACAAAGTTAGATTCAAACCATAAAGTTTCTTGTAGTGCTAATGGGTCCCACTGAGGGACCCAACTGAGAAAACATCTCCAGGATCTGGTTAGAGCACAAACCTGGAAACAGTGAGGAAAGGTTACAGAATCACGGAATCATCAAGGCTGGAAGAGACTTTCAGGATCTTCTAGTTCAACTGTTATCCCAGCACTACTATAACCCCCAATAAACTGTAACCAAATGCCATCTGAACACTCTCAGAGCGTCCACCACCTCCCTGGGCTGCTCATTCCAATGCCTGAACACTATCTCAGTGAAAAAAATATTTTTGAATATTTAATCTGAACCTCACCCATCAGAATTTAAGGCCAATTCCTCTCTTCCTATCACTATAGGTGTAGAAGAGACCAACCCCCATCTTCCTAAAATCTCCTTTTCGGTCTTCATAGAGGGCAACAAGATCCTCCCTGAGCCTCATCTTCTCCAAACTCCAGAACACCAGTTCCCTCAGCCCTTCCTCATGAGACTTTTTTCCCAGACACTTCCCCAGCTCAGTTCCCTTCTCTGGACACACTTCAGTCCCTCAATGTCCTTTTTGCAGGGAGGGGCCCAGAACTTGACACAGCACTCCAGGTGTGGCCTCACCAGTGCCCAGTACAGAAGGACAATCAGTTCCCTGGTTCTGCGGGTCACACTATTCTCCTTACAGGCGAGGATGCCATTGGGCTTCATGCCCACCTGGGCACACTCTCACTCATATCCAGCTGCTCTCAAGCATGGCCCCAGGTCCCTTCCTGCTGAGCACCTCCCAGGACACTCTGCCTCCAGCGTGGAGCATTTCATGGGGTTGTTGTGACCCAAGGGCAGGACCTAACATTTCACCTAATTGATCCAACCTGTCCAGGATCCATATGCAGAACTTTCCTGCCCTCCAGCAGATCCACAGTCACACCCACTCTGGTGTTGTCCATGAATTTACTGAGGTTGCACCCGATCCCATTGTTCAGATCATCAATAACGATGTCAAACAGGACCAGCCCCAACACTGAGACTTGGGGAACTCCATTCATGACCGGCCCCACCTGGATTTAGTTCCATTCCTCACCACTCTCTGGGCCATCAGACAGTTTTTCACCCAGCAAACAGTTCCTTCATCCAAGCCATGAGCAGCCAGTTTCTCCAGGAGATGCTGTGGGAGGTGGTGCCAGAGGCTTTACTGAATTCTAGAGAGACACATCCATGGTCTTTCCCTCATCTCCTGAGTTGGTCCTTTTGTCATAGAAAGGGATCATGTTGGTCAGGCAGGACCTGCCTTTCTCAAACCCACACTGACTGGGCCTGATCCCCTGGTTGTCCTGTTTGTGCTGTGTGATGGCACTCAGGATGATCTGCTCCTTGAACTTCTGTGGCACTTAGGTCAGCCTGACAGGCCTGGAGTTCCTCAGATCTTCCTTCCAGCCTTTCTTGTGGATGGGCATCACATTTTCTGATTTTCAGTCAGCTAGGACTTGTCCAGTTCACCAGAACTGCTGGAAAATGAGTGAAAATGGCTTGGCCAGCTCTTTTTCCAGCTCCCTTAGTACTCTCGGGTGTATCCCATCGGAGCCCAGGAACTTATGGGGGTCTCACTGTCAGAGCAGGTCACTGACCATTTCCTTCTGGATTATGAGGACTTCACTCAGTTCCCCATCACTAACTTCCATCCATGGGAACTGGGTATCTGTCTCAGTTCAGCAGCCAGGACCAGTCTATCACTGTATGGGTGTGACCAAAGCTGTGTATTCTACACCCTCTATTTCATGTCCCATGCACCATTTGCAGCAGTTGCCCAGGGTATACCTGATCCCTCAGGCTACAAGCTGGGTGTTACAGAACCCTGGGAGATAGGGTCTTCATATCTTCATAACAATGACTCAGGTGTGATAACTATGGGGAGGCCTTAGCACTCTGACACCAAGCCTGATGGATCATGTCTGCTAATGGGCCACTAAGGAATCCAAAAACATTCCATGACTCAAAGAGTAAATCACCCATTGTGGAACTCCCCACTCTGGGGGAGGTACTGGGCATTCCCACCTGAACCAGAGGGTATATAATCTTGGTGTTTGGGGACTTCATCGGATCCAGGGGAGCACCAGAACCTTGACAGGACTCCAACTACCACTCTCGATCAGACTATGACCATCTTCTGCACCAACAGGTTTTCCCTTCCTTTTACTTTAGAGTCAGCAGAACCATGTGGAGCTCAGCACAGGGGCTGAAAAACACCATTCTGTTTGTTCCCTAGGGTGCTGGGATATACATCTGGGGTTTGTGGACTAAAACCAATTTTTCTTTGCATCATTGCATTTATTGTAATATATTTATTAAATTGTAATTCTGACTTATGGAGTATTGGGTTGAGTTCATTTCTCCTGCTGGTTTACCTTTAAACCAGCACATTTCTGGCACCCTATGTGAGGAAGGGGAGAGAAATCAGAATTACAATTTCATTTTAACCATTTGTGTATTTGGATACAGAAACTCCCTGATCACCATGTTGTGTGATGTATGCACATGGATGTTATATCTGAGCCTGTTCATATTCCTGCATATGGGGAACTAAGTACCTATTTTGATACTCTCTTTAAGACCAGGGAGAGGGATCAAAATTGCTTTATTAATATATTATGTTTAGGTCATCATAACATCAGAGGCTGTGAGTTTCATTGTGTATGTATATTCAGTCTTGTTTGCCTGTCCTGGTTTGGGTTGCTACCTCTTGAACCTCATTAAAAATCACACCCAGCCTGTGGTAAGAACAGGAGGGAATGGTTGTTTCCACTCTTTTACCTCGCCCTTCCCCTTCAGACCTACAACAGTCTTTGAGAATATTGAACTTCCTTTTGATGTTAAGGATAGGGTAATGTTGTTAGTGTTTCTTTGTCTCCTCTGTACCATCTACACCATGATTAGGGTCAGAACAGGGCCTTCTAGGGAGGTTTTCTGGAGGTCTGCCCTGGGAGTGGATAATGCTGAGTGGGACAGGAAGTGGGAGGACACGAGGCAGTGTTCAGAGTGTTTCACCCCTGAACAACTGCAGGACCCTGTTTGAATAATAAGCTACATGAAAGGAAGATGCTCTGGCAGCTCCAGAGATGGGCAGCTCACAGCGACCTGCTGGGCCCTGGCCACTGCCTACCGCACACTGCTTGGTGTGGTACAGCACCGTCTGGAGGAGGAGAAAAGGAGCAAATACACAGGCACCATGTCCACCCAAACCACGGCTGAGCCAGAGAGAAAAGGAAACAAATCAACCAGCACCATGTCCACCCAAACCATGGCTGAGGCAGAGAGAAAAAGAAATACATCAACCAGCACCATGTCCATGCAAACCACTGAGGAGCCATAAGGAAAACCAAAACTGATAGCAGTCGCCCCTGTTCAGAAAAGAAAATCAAAGACCAAGCCAGTTCATACAGTGAATGATGAGGAATAGGCAGGACCTTCATATCCAGCAGAAGGAACAGAGCCAGAAACAATCACCCGGTCCCTATGCTTGGGCAAGCTGTGTGAGCTCAGGAGACAGTTCACGTGACAGGCAAATGAGTCCATCTTGACCTGGCCATCTGAGACACCATGGTCAATGATACAATTCTAGATGGAAATGAAGCAAGGCAGCTGGGATCCCTGTCTCGAGATGTGATCATTGATCAGGGGATTGGAAAGAGGCAGGAAACTCTCAGCCTCTGTCAGCAACTGTTGTCAAGTGTGAGGGAGACATATCTTTGTATAGAGGATCTCCACATACAGCAAGGACAGTGGAACACAATGGAACAAGGTATCTGGTGCTTAAGGGAATTGGCCATACTGGAGATAATCTTTTCAGAGGATGAGAGATTTCCTAAAAGTCCAGAGGGTGTACAGTGCACATCCCGAATGTGGTTAAAATTTGCATGGGCCAGGCCAGAAATGTATTCTCGCTACTTAGCAGCGTTGCAGTGGAGAGTGTTGCCACCCACTGACTCCAGTGGGTCCAGAAGAACAACGTGACACCGGACTCAGAGGTCAAACAACTACAAGCCCAGCATCTCACCTGGAAAGGGCTTCGGACTTTACCGTATAAATACATGTTTCTAACCTCAGCCCATGGAGTCAGATGTGTTGTGCGCAGGGTGGGGTTACCTCGGGTTATATATGTTGTCTAATTTGAATAAAGTTGGGATTTGCCTGAACACCATATTGGTGTGTGCGGTCTCCTTGGACCCGTCCACGACATTTGGTGACCCAGGACGTGATATTCTGGGACAAAATCCAGCTGTGGACAGATCCAAAACCTTAGTAGCAACCCCTGAGAGTTGCTGTTGTGCCGAATTTCGGGCACTTGCGTGTAGCAGCCCCTGAGAGTTGCTGGGCCCTGAGAACTTCGGGTGTTTTTTCTGTGTAGCAGCCCCTGAGAGCTGCTGGAGGAGCGTGGCCATGGAAGACTGGAACGTGAGTCATCACGGTGATCTGACCAAGAGTCGGTGGCAGCCAAAAGGCTGAAGCGTTGCAGACAACGCCTGTTGGATGACTAGGAAACTCTGACCGGTGAGTCGGGGGAAAAACATGAGAAATACCGAATTGGTAAAGGAGCACACGTTGCTTAATGGCTTCGAGAAAATAGCCCATATTACTGGGCATAAGATAGATAAGCCGGCGCTAGAGAGACTTTTATTCTGGTGTCAGAATCACAGACACTTAACCGATGCCAGCCACGCATATTGTATGGAGGCATGGGAAAAAATAGGGACAGATCTGTGGGAAGCAGTCCAAGCTGCTTCCAGAGATGCCTTGGAATTAGCTCCGACATATAAAGCCGTTAGAATGATGCTGTCCCAGCTTCACGGCAATACAGGAGCCGCCGGGGCTTCCGAAAGCCTCCAGCCAAGACAAACATGGGGAGGGAGTTTTTCTCCATGGAGCAGTTTCCCCCCGCAGCGCCCACCGCTGCTCTTTGCACCGCCACTGAGCCCAGAGCCGAAACGAGGGACCGGCGCTCCCCTTGCCACGTTCTCGCCGCTGCCTCCTACATCGTACCTGCCTGTGCCGCCGGTCGCAGCCACAGCAAGATGGGTGGCGGGACCATAACAGCCGCCCTGGAACCAAAGCATCCCCATGAGACATGTCGCCGAAAACATCCAGCCATACCAGAGAGTGAGTGAACTTTTATTATATCCTGGGTCCGAGAAAACGTGAGGAGAAGCACTTTCTATGGCGGAACCGCGCGCCATTACCGCGGGGGCGCGAGAACAAAGGGTTGCAAACCCTGCGAAAACAGATGCCGCGGCGGGCGGACTCGACCGCGTGGTAGAACTCGCGCACACATCTCGTACTGCGCCGCCAGAGCGAGCTGAAGTGCATGCGTGGTACCCGGAGCCCTCACCATCGGCCAAGACAGGGCCCCCTCCCACGCCGACCGAGCCGACAAGCTCGGAAGCTGCTGCTTGAGCCGGGGGCGGACCCAGCTGTCACTCAAATGCGGTTCCCGCGTTGATCTACACACCCACTCCAGCCACTCTAAGGGGAGTTTGCAGCGAGGAAGTGCCGCTTCTTAAAGGGACAGGCAGCTTAACATCAGAAATGCATTACATCACGGCACAATCGGCCAGGCAAGATGCAGTGCCTGAGGCTACTCATTTCACCGCAGTGAAGCAAGAAAAGACAGAATCATGTCAACACTTTGTAGACAGGCTGCATGAAGCTATAACCTCACAAGCAGGACTGGAAAACCACGAGAAGAAGTTCATGTTCCACCTGTTCGCACTTGAGAATGCCAGCCAAAGGACCATTTTAGAAATGTTTGAGGTGGCTGGCAGAGTCAACTAGTGCAGCCAAACTCAGGCTGTGGCAGAAGCTTTCACAGCTATTGTAAAGCCAGCTGGAAAGCATCTTGCCACCATGGTACAAAAGGTGGTTAAATCCAGAATGTGTCTAAGTGTATTTCTTGCCTTTGTGTCTTATCTTGTTGCTGTTGCTAACCAAAATGTGTGGATAATGTTCTCTCAACAGGCAGATTTGGAAAGTTTCTGCTCAGGTAACATCGTTAGAGCAGGAGACCCAAACAGAGTGTGCCTTATAGGAGTGCCTTATTATAACATCAAAGATTTTATTTCTTTTGGTATTGAAGAAGCAAAAGTGTCTATTAAAAATCAATTAAGGTGTGAAAAAACAGCCAAAAAACATTCCTGCTGTGGTATTGGGGAAACCATGGCAAATATCATATGGCAATTGAATACCTCCTTAGAGAGGGATCCCCAGGAGCTAAGGTTGGTGGGATCACTCCCCAGAAATGAATCTTGTGTTGAGTTTCAACCTGCCTATTCTAGTGCATCAGAATGGTCAAAAAATCATTGGTCACAGCAATATTTCCCTATAGGAAAAACAGATGTGATGAGTTTGAAGGGATGTGTTACACAGAATTACGCACACACTCCAAAGAAGTCCATGATAAAATACAAGTGGTGAAAAATAATTTTGACAAGCTAACTGTTAACATTTCTCCTTTAGAAAAATGGGTTCATTCCCTGAGCCTAATCCATTGACAAGAAGCCGTGGAGGTACAAAGATTATTACTTCTGGTTGTTATGTTTGATTGCTCTTATTTGTAGGACTTGTCGTTGACCATCCAATCAGACAAGAAGAGTCCAGTTCAAGTTAGCATGTTGGTTAGCCTGTATCTCCAAGTTGCCAAGTTGCCCAGCAGGCTGCAGGGGTAAGGACACCTGCCCCCCTCAGCTGCAGAACATTTTCTGGAGAGCGTAAGATCACCAGTACTTACTCTCTTTCAGTGTTAGTTCGTTACTGCAGTACCAAGAGTGTCTAAAGTGACTGAGACTCAAGGCTACACTCAATAAACTCTGTGATGGCCACACAGAAGTTCTGAGAATTGACCTTGAAATATTGCATAAGGGAATTAGCTCAGCTGAACTGGAGCTGCCTTTTGCTTAGTGAAGTCACTGCACTCAGATACTGTTAATAGAATTTGTTGTTTTGTTTACAGTGGTTTGTGTAGTGACGACTACACAGAAGGACCACAACCTCAAGCATGAGAGAAAAGTTTCTTGTTTTGCACTGGTTGTAAATCTGTAAATCCCAAGCCTACATGTCTTGGTCATGTATTGATTTGTGTCAGTTTACAAAGGTTACTGTACCCTCTTCAAAAGGTCTATTTTGAAAAGAGAGGGGGAGGTAGGAATGTGTAACCCGCAGAATGCCCTGTTATGTCTTGAATTGGCAAAATCTAAGATCTTTCAAATTTTTTCCCATTTTTCAGAAAATCTGCGCAATTTTTCAGCCTTTGATGTTCAAGTTGCAGTCTATCAACCCACCTTGAGCATATGGAAAGGTCCATTCTGGCTAATAACATGGGGCCGAGGGTATGCCTGTGTATCCACAGATAAAGGCAGTGAGTGGATACCAGCTAGATGGGTGCGACCCTGGATCCAGAAGGACCCAGCCAAGGTTGAGGCGGACAACACACCTGTTAGCCGTACAGATGGCACAGGACCCGGCAATGCTGATACATGAATCTCAGTAGTATCCTAACAGTAACAATTTCCCCATTGGATAAGTGGCTAGGGAGCTGAGACTTAGAATTACTGTGTTATTATGTGCATTATGTTATTTGTATTCTTGTTTTGTTTTTTGAAATGAGAGGGGGAGATGTTGCCGCCCACTGACTCCAGTGGGTCCAGAAGAACCACGTGACACCAGACTCAGAGGTCAAACAACTACAAGCCCAGCATCTCACCTGGAAAGGGCTTCGGACTTTACCTTATAAGTACATGTTTCTAACCCTTAGCCTATGGAGTCAGATGTGTTGTGCCCAGGGCGGAGTTACCTCGGGTTATATATGTTGTCTAATTTGAATAAAGTTGGGATTTGCCTGAACACCATATTGGTGTGTCCAATCTCCTTGAACCCGTCCACGACAGGAGAGAGAGAGAAGACACAGTGGGAGAACTGGTTAGCAAACTCAGGATTTATGAAGACACTGCCACTGCCCCGTTTATGAGCCCACATCTCATCTGTGTAAACAAAACTGGCTGAACTAGAAGACGAGATTGAAGAGGGCCACCAGAAGCTAAGACAGGAAATTAAGGAAGAAATCTTCTGTATTTCATCAGGACAAATGAAAGTCTCTGCCATCAAGAGCAGGTGTCCCCCAGCTAAGGAGAATGGTTTTACCTCCACAAGCATGGAGAAGATATGAGGAAATGGGATGGAAAACCCACCTCTTCCTTAGCTGCATGGGTATGTGAATTGAAAAGAGGAACAGCTACCACAAGAAATTCTTCAAGGTTAAATGCCACTCCAGTCTCTCGTGGGCAAGACTCCAGATGGTATAGGAGTGGTGATGTCATGTCCGATCCTCTTGAAGGGACCTTCAGGTCATATTTGCAAGAAGAGAGCAGTGAGTACCATGACCAGAACTGGGGGGGCCCTGCCTCTAGCCAGGTAGGGGAGAGGGACAATCGGGTTTATTGGGTGTGGATTTGGTGGCCTGGCACATCAGATCTACAGAGATGCAAGGATTTAGTTGGCACTGGTGCGCAATGTACTTTGATGTCATCAAGATATGTAGGGGCAGAATCCATCTCTATTTCTGGGGTGACAGGGGGATCTCAACAGCTGACTGGAAGCTGTACTGGAAGCTGAAGTCAGTTTGACTGGGAAGGAATGGCATAGACACCCCATCGTGACTGATCCAGTGCCCCATGTATCCTTGGCGTAGATTACCTGGGGAGTGGATATTTCAAAGACCCAAAAGAACTTTTTTTGGCTTTTGGCATAGCCATTGTGGAGACAGAGGAAATCAGACAATTGAACACCTTGCCTGGCCTCTCAGAGGACCCTTCTGCTGTGGGACTGCTGAAGGTTGAAGAACAATTGGTACCAAAGGCCACAGTAACAGTGCACCACTGGCAATAGTGCAGCGACCGAGACTCCATGACTCCCACACACAAGATGATCTGTGACATGAAGAGCCAAGGGGTGGTCAGCAAGACTTGCTCACCCTTCAATAGCCCCATATGGCCAGTGCATAAGTCCAGTGGAGAGTGGAGGCTGACAGCTGATTACTGTGGCCTCAGTCACACCCACCCTGAGTGCTGCTGTGTGACATACAGAGGGGCTCGTGACCGAGGGGTGGATCCAGCCATGGACAGTGTCTCACAGGTTATCCATGACTGTGAGACATGTGCTGCCATCAAGCAGGCCAAGTGGGTAAAGCCTCTGTGGTATGGTGGACGGTGGTTGAAATCCAGGTTGGGGAAGCCTGTCAAGTTGACTACATCCCACTTCCCCAAACACACCAAGGCAATCACTACATCCTGATCATGGTAGAGGCAACCACTAGATGGCTGAAGACATACCCTGTGCCTCACACCACTGCCTGGAATACTATCCTGGGCCTCAAAAAGCAAGTCCTGTGGCGACATGGCATCCAAGAGAGAATTGAGGCTGACAGCGGCACCCATTTCAAGAATGGCCTCATAGACACCAGAGCCAGACAGCACATCACTGAGTGGGTCTATCATATCCCCTACCATCCACCAGCTGCCAGGAAAGTTGAGCAGCGCAATGCACTGCTGAAAACCACCTGGAAAGCACTGGGCGGGGGAACTTTCAAACACTGGGAGCTGAATGTAGCAAAAGCCACCTGGTTGTTCAACAGCCAAGGTTCCATCAATCAAGCTGGCCCTGCTTAATCGGAACTCTTGAGTACTGTAGATGGAGATCACGTCACTGTGGCAGATATGAGACATATGTTAGAGAAGACTGTTTGGATTAGTCCCACTTCAAGCAAAGGCAAACCCTTCCAAGCGATTGTTTTTGCTCAACGATCTGGTTGCACTTGGTGGGTAATGCAAAAAGTTGGGGAGACACATTGTGTACCACAAGGGGACCTACTTTTGAGTGAGAACTGTAATGTTTCCTTGTATGCATGCATATAGTTAAAAAAGATATTAATTTGGACATAGATGGTACAGAATATGGAGTGGATAATCTCCTAGTTCAGCAGTTGGGACCAGTTTATCATTGTATGGGTGTGATCAAAGCTGTGTATTCTTCACCTCCTGTGTCATTTTTCATGAACTGTTAACAATGAACCATTTGCAGCAGCTGCACAGGGCACACCTGACTCCTCAGGCTGCAGTCTGGGTATTATATAAGGTATTACAACATTTAAAATATATGCAAAATATATTTTAAATATTATTTTATTATTATATTTACTATTTTAATAAATAGTAAAATAGTTATAACAATATATTATTGTCTTGGGTTAAGCTGGCAAAATGCCAGCTGCCCAATACAGAGTGTCAGTCTCCCTCTCCCTTCTGCTGAGAAAAGGGAGAAAAGAAAAAATCCTGGAAACTCAGAACAGGTTTAAACCCAAACTAATTACATATATTTATACAGAAAAGAGAAAATTAAAATAAAATTACAATATAACACACACTTACACAAGTTAGATATAACAACAATTTTCTACCTCCCACCAGAAACCGATTCCATCACTCTAGGTCTAATAAAGCATCCCAAAAGGCACCCAGCAAGGCAAGAGAGAGAAAATAACGATAAAATGTTTCTACTTCCCTGAACTAAACCAAAATACGAGTAGCGATAGCAGCAGTCAAGGCCGAGGACAGCAGGACAGCTGCAGCGTGTCCTGCCTCCACCGTAGACATGATGACAACTGTGAGAACACCTCCTACTCTGGCTTTTACATCTTAGGTTTGCGTCATCTGGTATGAAATATTTCTTTGATTACTTAAGTCAGGTGATACCTGTCTCTCCTAATCTATGTAGATTCTCTGAGACTCCTAAATTGAGGCCTAGCTAAAATTAAGCCCAAATCATCACAATTATTAATAAATAATTATATAATACATCATCTATAATATAACGTGAAAGCAGTTATATGCCTCCCTGACTTCCAATCATGTCAGATCTTGGAAGCCAAACAGGGTCAGCCCTGGTTAGTACTTGGACTGTAGGTACAGAAAAATCAAGAGTGAGCAATTCAGATCTATATAAGACCCTGTGAGACTGAAAGCAGCTAAGAATAAACAAAGTTGCAGCTGCTGTGCTGACCGTTGGAGGAGAAATCTTTCCCCTGGAGTTCTTAGAAATTCCCCGGAGGTTTCTCATGAGAACTCCTCAGGTTTCTCACAGTACACCGGAGATGTTTCTGAAAACAGTCAGGATGAGTTCATCAAAACATTGGACTTGTGAGATATGCATTATAACCAATGGGGATTTGCAATTAAATGGTGTGAGGTTCAATTTAGCCAATAGAACATAGCTTTAACCCTATAGAAACCCTATATAAGCTGTGTGTAGTTGACACTGACATTGGTCTGTGTGTGGTGTCCGTTTTCCTCTGCCGGTGTTTATTGTTTACTTCAGGAGACCTCCTGGGAATACTGGGGGCTGTAGGTTCTAATCCCAAGGACTTCACTGTCACCGTACAAGCTTGCTCAGCTGTAGCAGATAAACCTCAGGAGTTAAAGGGTGTGGCCAGTTCTGTGCACGCTGTGCCTCACCTAAAAAATTTACTGCACAGGCTCGAAGGACACACCCACATGGGCAGAGCCCTTCACAAATCTTTGCTTGCCAAGCTGAGCCATACATATAATGTACAATAAAATACAATATACAATATATTAAAATATAAAATGTATTTTAACACAATATATAAAATGCAACCCTACCATATTTTATATATTATTATATTTATTATTATCATAAAAAATAAAATAATGGTATATTTGATATATAGTCATATTAAATATAATTAAATTTTAATATGTAATATAATGTGATATATAACTAAAATAGTACAATAATAGCAATAACAATAACAATAATAATAATGTGATAATATGCTAATAGAATGATATAATAACAATATAAAACTATATATTGTATATTATAATAAACTTTTTTTATAAATAGAATACATTGGATGTAATATTCTAATATATACAATTATACATAATAGAATATAACATAAAATTTTATATTCATAAATGTATAAAATATATAAGACATTAATAATAATTATAGAATCATAGGATCAATTGGGTTGGAAAAAACCTCCGAGATGACCAAGTCCAACCCTTAGTCCAACTCCAGTCCATTTATCAGACTACGGAACTCAGTGCCACATCCAATCTCAGTTTAAAAACCTCCAGGGATGGGGAATCCACCACCTCTCTGGGCAGGCCATTCCAATCCCTGAGCACTCTCTCTGGAAAGAATCTTTTTCTCATATCCAACCTAAACCTCCCCTGGCAGAGCTTGAGCCCGTGCCCCCTTGTCCTATTGCTGAGTGCCTGGGAGAAGAGACCAACCCCCACCTGGCCAGAACTTCCCTTCAGGGAGTTCTAGACAGTACTGAGGTCACCTTTAAGCCTCCTCTTCTCCAGACTAAACAACCCCAGCTCCCTAAGCCTCTCCCAATAGGACTTATGCTCCAGTCCCTTCACCAGCCTCGTTGCTCTTCTCTAGACCAGCTACAGCCCCTCAAGATCTTTCCTAAACTGAGGGGCCCAGAACTGAACACAACACTCAAGGTGTGGCCTCACCAATGCAGAGTCCAGGGGAAGGATCACTGCCCTGGGCCTGCTGGCCACGCTATTTTTGATCCAGGCCAGGATCCCATTGGCCTTCTTGGCCACCTGGGCACACTGTTGGCTCATGTTGAGCTTCCTGTCCCTCAGTCCCCCCAGGTCCCTTTCCATCTGGCTGCTCTCCAGCCACTCTGTGCCCAGCCTGGAGCGCTGCAGGGGGTTGGTGTGGCCAAAGGGCAGGACCTGGCACTTGGCCTTATTGAACTTCACCCCCTTGGAATCAGCCCATCTGTCAAGTCTATCCAGATCCCTCTGCAGAGCCCTCCTGCCTTCCAGCAGGTCGACACTCCCTCCCAACTTGGTGTCATCAGCAAATTTGCTGATGATGGACTCAATCCTCTCATCTAAATCATCAATAAAGATGTTAAACAGGACAGGACCCAACACAGACCCCTGGGGAACACCACTGGTGACCGGCCACCAGCTGGATGCAGCTCCGTTCACCAGCACTCTCTGGGCCGGGCCCTCCAGCCAGCTCCTAACCCGGCAGAGGGTACACATGTCCAAGCCATGGGCTACCAGCTTTTCCAGGAGTATATTATGGGAGACAGGTTCAAAGGCCTTACTGAAGTCTAGATAACCACATCCACAGCCTTCCCCTCATCCACCAGATGGGTCACCTGATTGTAAAAAGAGATTCAGTTGGTCAGACAGGACCTGCCCCTCCTAAACCCATGCTGGCTGCTCTAATCCCTTGCCCATCCTGAAGGTGCTGTGTGATTTCACTTAGGATGATCTGCTCCATAACTCTGTTGGGGAATATTTTAATAGCACAGGCCACAGTGTGCTATTAGAAGCCTGCATGCACAACCTCGCCTGTGGAGAGGGAAACGGGGCCCCTGCATCCTTGAGCCTGCTTGAAGAAGAGCAGTAAACAATATAGGTATGCAGCAGCTGCGAGAGAAAGCAGGCAAAAACAGTGATACAGACAGGCATAGTTTAGAGAGAAGTACCAATTAAGTTGTGTGGTAAAGACAGCAAACTCTAGCCATTAACCAATAATATTCCTGTACTATTTGTGGACTCAAGAAGTATGTGATAAGTGTGTGTGTAATGTAAACAATTAATCAGAGCACTGACCATGCTTCTGTGAAGGCTACGTCTTTGACTCTGGTGCCATACCCTTGAGAGCTCAAAAAATCGACATTTTATACTTTATAACCCTGACAGGCATTGAGGTCAGGCTGACAGGCCTGGAGTTGTCAGGGACAGCCTTGCAGCCATTTTTGTGGATTGGGGTGACATTCGCCAAATTCCAATCATGTGGGATCTCCCCAGAGGGCCAGGACTGTTGGAAGATGATGGAGAGTGGCTTGACAAGCTCTTCTGGCAGGTCCCTCATCACCCTGGGATGGATTCCGTCTGGTCCCATAGACTTGTTAGGATCCAGCTGGCTCAGTAAGTCAGTCACTATTTCCTCCTGGAATACAAGAGGGGTATTCAGCTCCCTCTCTCTGTCTACCAGCTCCAGAGGCCAGTTGTCTTGAGGGCCACCTGTCTTACTGGTGAAAACTGAGGCAAAGTTGGTGTTAAGTACCTCAACCTTCTCCTCATCTTTGTTAACTATATTTCCCTCCAAGTCCAACAGAGAATGGAGGTTTTCCTTGCCCCTCCTTTTGCTATTAATGTATTTATGGAAGGAAGGCAGTTAAATGCCTCCCTGACATCCGATCCCGTCAGATCTCGGAAGCTCAGCAGGGTCAGCCCCGGATTAGTACTTGGATGGGAGACCTCCTGGGAAATGCCGGGTGCTGTAGGTTCTAGTCCTGAGGACTTCCCTGTCACCGTCCAAGCTCGCTCGGCTGTGGCAGATGAACCTCAGGACTTAAACGGTGGGGCCAGTTCTGCGCACGCTGTGCCTCACCTAAAACATCCACTGCGCAGGTTGGAAGGGGCACACCCACGTGGGGACATCCCTTCCCAAATCTTCGTTCACGAAGTTGAGCCACACACACACATTTATGGAAGGACTTTTTGTTATCCCTAATAGAATTAGCCAAATTAACTTCAAATTACACTTTTCTTTCCCTGATTTTTTTTCTGCATTACCTAGCTATCTTTGTAAATTCTTCATAAGTAGCCAGCCCTTTTTTTCCACAGTCTGTAAACTTTCTTTTTATCCCTGATTTCCTTCAGAATCCCCCTATTTAACCAAACCGGCCGTCTTCCCCTCCGGCTTGCCTTTCGGCACACTGGGACAGCCTGTTGCCATGCATTCAAAATTTCCTGCTTGAAACATCCCTCCTGGACCCTTTTTTCTTAAGGGTTGTTTCCCAGGGTATACTGATTCAGTCTTTTGAATAGGCCAAAATCTGCCCTTCAGAAGTCCAGTGTAGAGGTTTTAATGATGGCTCTCCTTGCATCCCTGAGTATTGAAAATTCTATTATTTCATGGTAGCTGTGCCCCAGGCGGCCTCCAACCACTAAATCTCCATTCTGTTTGTAAGCAGTAGGTCTAGCAGGGCCTTACCCCTGGTAGGCTCATTTACCAGTTGATGAATGAAAATTGTCCTCTATACACTCCAGAACCTCCTTGACTGCCTCTTCTCTGCAGTATTAAGCTCCCCAGCAGATATCTGGCAGGTTAAAGTCACCCACAAGAACAAGGGCTGGAGATTTTGAGACATCTGCCAGCTGCTTGTAGAATAATTCATCTCCTTCATCAGCCTGGTTGGGCGGTCTGTAACAGATACCCCACAAGGATATCAGCCTTGTTGGCCCACAGGCACTCAACCTTGTCACTGCTGACCTCAACTTCAACAGAGTCGAGACTCTCTAACATATAAAGCCACCCCTCCACCTCTCCTACCCTGCCTGTTCTTTTCTGAAGAGCTTGTAGTCCCCTATAGCAGCACTCCAGTCGTGTGAGTCATCCCACCACGTTTCTGTGACAGCAACTATGTCATAGTTTTCCTGTTGCACTATGACTTCCAGCTCCTCTTGTTTGTTTCCCATACTGCGTGCATTGGTGTACATGCACTTCAGCTGGGCCATTGATTTTACTCTCAACCTCAGGCTCTCCACCCTTAGGTTTATCTCTGGAGAGCGCAGTTTCAGTCCCTTTCCCCTTCAGACGTAGTTTAAAGCCCTCCTAATCAACCCTGCCAACTTATGGGCTACAGGATGCAGGTGCTGTCAAAAAACTTCAGTTTGTGTTCCTGGTCCTGGCAGCCAGGGGGCAGAGAGACAAGCAGGGAGCGTGAAGAGGGGACAGACAGCTAGCAGAACCAGAGACCTGTGGGGTGCAGTGCCTTGTGGGAGCAGCAGCTCTGCCCAGCCCACACCTGGCCGGGCACAGCCACCATCCAGCCGTCCATGGTTACCTGGTCTGGGCTGCTGGCAAAGGCTGCATGAAATCCATGGCTTCCTGTTCTTCTCTGTGCAGAGGTGACCTGCTGGCATCTAACGGAGGGGAAGAGAAGGGAGGGCTGCAGAGACTGCAGTAACAGGAGAGAGAAGAGGAAGACTGTCCAGCCCTGTGCCTCCTCCCCTGGCAGGGCCTTCCCGTGCAGCTATCGGCTAGAGGATGGTCAGCAGAGGAGCTGCCATGCTGGAGCACACCATGACAGGGAAAGTCCCAGTGCCCCAGGCTGAGGAATGTGCTTGCAGATGGACAGGAAAGGTCCAGAGTCCCACAGCATCACTGCATCCTGCCATCCCAGCTGCCCCTCGCTGCCTGCTCTGCTCTCCCCCTTCTCCTTGGCAGAGGCTGTGCTGGGGCTGCTGTCCAGCCCTGAGCAGCCTCAACATTCAGTCATCACATTCAAACTCAGGACCTTTGCTGCCAGTGTACTGGGGAAATGTGATCCTGGTCATCCCAGCATGTGCTGCAGGGCCCCAGCCCTGCTCAGTCCAACAGGGCCCCTCACTCACCCGTCTACATCTCCGGTGGGTTTGACAGAATCCCTTGGTAGAGTTCTGCTAGAGAACTGCTTTCCTGGGGAGCCCCATCCTCCTCCCTCTTGGTAACCTCCTGGACCTCTTCTGGAAAGCTGTTTTCCTGGGCAGAACCCTCTTCTGCCCAGGCCACCCTGGGACTGCTGGGGGGTTTCTTCTCCATCCAGCAGAAAAATGACTAGAAGTATGGAAAGGGGAAGAGGGAAGTTTTGGGGAAACAATGAAGCACCACAGGGCAACATGAAAGTGTTGGGCTGCGCTCAGAAGATTCTTGCCAGCGCCGTGCTCCCATCCTGTCCTGTTGCTGTCCTGCCAGACACTGCGGCTGCGCTGACCATACTGGGGTATCACAAAGGCCCCCCTGTGACACAGTACCTGACTCTTCACACTGTTCCACTGCTTATTGACACGAAACCAGCCCCTGGCAACGGGTCCCAACAAGGAAGAAAATTATCCTAATGTGTTTTTACACAATATATTTTCAAGCTTACTTTATTTAAAAAAAAAAAAAGGCAAATCAAAAAGAAAACAAACTCCCTAAACCTGCAGAACTTTATTATAGACACATTGGTCAAAAAAAAATCAAGGAATGTATGAGGTGTAACCCCGGGTGCTAGTGGTGTGTTTCGTACAAAAGAAAAGCTTAGGCCCTCCCTAGGAAAACAGCTGACAGCAAAAGCTGGGCAATGCACATTGTATTGCGTCTTTATACCAAAAATACTGCAGTATTTTTTTACGCAGCAACACACATCAACCAATAGACATTAATGGAGGGCAGCTGTTATTCTTGCTTTCCTGACTCTGCGGATTTTGATGTTGTCTTGGCTTAGTGTTTCATCAAAGGATCATTGGATCATTTTGGTTGAAGAGGTGATCTAGTCCAACTGCCTCAACAAATGCAAGGCAACAGTATGAACTCAGAACTATAAAACTTCTCAAGAGTCCACAGAGACACCATAGATGTGATAGGAGCTGGAGAATTTGTCTTTCTGTGATTACACAGGTCCTGAGTGTCTTTGGCTGCAGCAGCTATAGATTCTAGTCCCGACAACTTCCCTGTCACCATCCAGGCTCACTTGGCCATGACAGACGAACCTTAGGATTTAAAAAGGGTGGGGCCAGTTTCGTGCACACTGAGCCTCACCTAAAAAATCCACTGCGCAGGCTCGAAGGACACGCTCACATGGGCAGAGCCCTTCCCAAATCTTTGTTCACAAAGATACATACATTATTATTGCTATTATTGTCATATTTTAGAGTTATATTTTATGTGTTACACTTACTAGCATATATTGTAGATTGTGTTATATATATAAACATTAATTATATTTAATATAAGTATGTATTAAATATAGATCATTATTTTATTATTTAATATAATAATAAATATTATAAGATAAGAACATATAAAATATAATAGGGTTATATTTTATATATTGTATTAAATATAATATATGTTATAATATTTTGTATATTATCATAGATTATTATATAGATTATATAGTATATAATTCTATATTAATTGTATATTGTTATACTATTTTATAATTTTATTAAATAATATATATAATAACAAAATAATATTTAAAATATATTAGAGTCATATTTTACATAATACATTATTTATTACATTTTTATTATATCTCATTATAGATCATAATGTAGATGATATATAATTATTTATTATTTATATACTGATATAGTCTTTTATTATTTATTACAATAATAAACATAATAATCATCATGCAAGTTACCATGAAACCCAACTGTAGAAATGGATCCATATGATGGTTTCCATGGAAATTTGAACTTAGGATGGTTGCCATGGCAGCCAAACCCAGCAACGGGTGTCAGTGAGGTGTCCATGTCAACAATCCCTTGCAACTGGCTTTAGTGAAGGTTGAGATGATAATCCACATCAAAACTGGCAAAGTGCAGGTCCGAAGTCACCTCCCCAGCAGCCTGTCTGCACAGAAGCACGTGCCAATGTTCCCTGCGTTTCCCTTCCCCTTACTCCTTGATCACTCAGACACATTTCCATGGCCCACTTTGTGCTTTGAGCTCCACTGAGTTAAAAGCTTGTCTGTCCTTCACTAGTTAGTCTAATTCTGCCTTCAGGCAACTCTTTACTTTTGTTTATTTTATAATTTCCTATGTGTCTAAAGCATTTTTTGCATAGTAATGTCTTGGGGGAAGTGAACTTGGGGGAGTAATGTCTTGGGGGAGGTGAACTTGGACTTGGCACAGAGTTGAGGAGTGTGTTTGTTTTCAGTGGTGGAATTTATGAGTTTTAGATTGCTGCAAAACTAGAAAAAACCTTACCCTCCTTACCTGTGTGCAGCCAGTTCTATGGACAAAGCAGGTCCCAAGTGACTGAGGAGAGACAGGGTGGGGAATGTGGAGCAAGGTTTTCCACACTGAGTCAGACCTCAAGGGAAAGCTCCTCCAACCACTCCAGACATCTTTAAGAGACACTCTGGATCAATATCAATCAGAGAATGCTGAAATCACTTCTTCTCAAAAGAGAAAAGTCATAAACTACATCCTTTAAAGTAGGAGGGGGTATTTATCAGAATCTCTTTGAAATATTTGTCTATATTAGGAAAACTTCCTAACTGACTGTACAATGCTAGAGGAAAATCCAGGAAGACCCACGGTTTGTTAGGACTTGCTTTATCTTAATGAGCCCCATGGTGCATTTGGTGCTGAGCCATTGAACCTCAGGTACTGAGAGGATATTGCACAAACCTTTCCAAAAGTCTGTGTCAGGAGAAAATCCCAAAGTACCCCAAAGAATTAATAGGTCCCACTGGGGACCATTCCCAATACAGGGTCCTCATGAACTCATTGGAGGAGACAATTGGAGGCCATGATTAGACCTCTCATAAACACAGCATGGAAAGAAAAAAGCAAAGTATCTTAAAAAAAACTTGAGTATCTTGAAGCATTAATGAACCCCATGGAGTGTCACCACTGATGAAGCCTCTCAAGGGACTAATTAAAGCAGATCATTGTAGACTGATTTAACAAACCTTTAAGAGAGTCAGTGTGAAAAAGAAGTACCTCAATAAATTTTGAATACCTTGAAGTATTAATGAGCCCCATTGAGTGTTGCTGCTGACTAAGAATCTCAAGGGACTCATTAGAGCAGGTAATTGGAGGCCATGATTGCAGAAACCTCTCAGAGACTCCAAGTCAAAACCAAAATCCAAAGCACTTTGAAAAACCTTCAGTCCCTTGAAGATTTAAGGAGCCCCACAAAGGTCATTCCTGACAAAGCCCCCCCAGGGGCTTGTCCCAGCAGCTCCTTGGAGGCCACGATTGAAGAGAGGCAAAGGCTCTGTGCAGCAGCTCAGGTCCTCAGCAAAGCCTGGCTTAGCTGGAGGCAGCAGAAAGGCCTATCCCTGACCCCCCCGCCCCAGGGAAGGCAGATCCTGTCCCTCATGCCTTGCTCAGGGCTCTGCTGGGGGCACTGGCATGAGGGGTGATGCTAAAGGCAGGACAAAGGCATGACAGTGCCCAGCCTTCCTGGGGCCGTGCTAGGAGGCCATGAGGCCCCAGAGCCTCAACACAACAGGTCTGCTCACAGCCCTTGGTGGCACAGATGATGCTGTGTCTGAGGGGACAAAAACTTGAGATCTTTGCACTTCTGGCTCAGTCACTTGATGTCTCTCTGTGAAGGAACAAACCACCTCTCAGGGGTGGGTGACAGGCCAGTGCTGATGATTGTCCTGGGGCACCTTGAGCAGGGTATCCAGAAAACAAGGCCAGTCTGGGCCAGTCTCAGTTGGGGGCCTTTTCCTACTACAGCTCCACCACCCTGAGTGTCCCCTGGCTGGGGACAGCACAGTCTCTGCTCCCAGCACTGTCACTGCCATTTCCTGCACCTTTGGCACATATGCAGTGTTTTCTGCTGGTGGTCACATCCCATGACCAGCATTGGGCTTTTTGCCAGCCCTGCTCTCTGCAAGACTCATGGACTGGAAGAGTTGTCTCCAGCAGAGCTGCACCATGGCTCAGGGCATTTCTGTCTCCCACAGTAATTTCCTTCTTGTTCCAGACACTTTTTTCAGCCCCAATGTACTGGGCCCCTTTTACTGTTACCTTGCCCCAGTGCTGGAACTCTTTTTCAGGGGCACTGTAACACTCCTGCTTTTTGCTTTTTCTGGCTTGACTTTTAGATCCAGTCTTCCCTTCCCATTCAAAGGGGCATCCTGTGTGTTCTTCAGAGCTGCCATCCTGGGACATCTCTCCTGCCCAGCATGGGCAGGAGCAAGGTCTCTCCACCTGCTCCTCTCACCTCACCAGTGCCACTGTTTTCTGCAGCATCCCCATCCTTGTCCAGCACAACCCTCCTGAAAGAGTTTGACACAGCCCTTGTTCTACATCATCCTCATGCACCTGCTCATCCCCTTCACCTACAGCCTGATGGCTAGAAACATTCAGGGCAGGCAGGCACCAGGGAAAATGCTCAGGATGGCCATGAAGTGCACAGAGAGATCATTTGACTGGTGGGTCTGTAGGAAGAAATCACTGCTGCCTCCCTTCTGAATGGCCCCAAGGACCTGGACAGGCATGTGTTTTGTTGTGGGCACTAAACTGGAACAGTGGGATATGGAAAAGGCCTTTGGTGTCAGGGATATTGGGAAGTCTGGGCAGGGTCAATATAAGACCTCTCTCAAACCCCTTGGAAAGGCCAGAGCCATCCCAGAGGTTCCTGGCGACTTGGGAAAGGCAGACATAGAACCAGTTTGCAAACAGGGCAGGAAGGAGGATTGGGAGAGTTTCAGACTGGCCAGGCTCAGCATGGAGCAGGATATGGCAAGTCCTCTGCAGCCATCTCCAGGCATGGGAAGGGATTGCAGAATCCCTGTGGGAGGGAAAAGAAGGGGATGTTATGTGCCCAGACTTTGGCAAGGCCTTTGAGATGGTCTCCTGTGATCTCCTTATGGCCAGATTGGGGACTGCTGGACTGAAGAATTGGAACGTGAGGTAGGTTGGAATTTGACTGAACGAGGAGTGTCAAATAAAATCCATGGTACAAAGTCCTTTTGGCAGCAAAAGATCCCTCCGTGATCAGCCCTTGAGCACCAACGTAGAAAATCTTTGTCATCACTCTATACAATGGGAAGAAATGCATTTTCAAGTCCTCTGTGGATTACACCAAATTTCAGGGAGCCTGTGAGCAGCTTGTCTTGGCTTAAAGACAATATTGAGGCAGGAATTCCAGTAAAATAAACTGCTCTCCTTTTATTCCCCACCAGTACAGCGAGACAAAATACAAGGAGGTATAAGTGAAAAAAAACCCCAGTTTACTGACAATACAGCAGCAGGAACAACACAACCATGTTGTAGTTTGAGCTGGCAAAATGCCAACTGCCTAATACAGACTCAAAGTCTCCACTCCCAGAGAAGGGAAGTGAGGGGAAAAAAAAGAAACAGAGTTTTCAAAATGGTGAGGGTTTTATATTTATACAGAGAAGAAAACTTAAAGCAGAATATGAAATACCACATAGTGAAAGGAAACAACACCACCTTCACAGAGATCACCCAGCTAATAACTCGGATTCCAAACCACCCAACACCCAGAAAACATCCCAAAACTGCCCTTTGCAAAACCTCCCAGCGCACGCACGCGCGAGAGAGAGATTAACAGGAGAATGTTCACCTCCCTAGGCAAACCACAGTGTGGAACGGCAGCAGGGGCCTAATCTCAGGTGGCAGGGCAGCAGGGATCCTCCCAGGTCAGAAGCAGGGACCGAAAGAGGCAGAAACTCCTCCTCCCTCTGTTATTATACTCCTTGACACTTCCTGATGATGTCAGATGATATGAAATACCTCTTTGGCTGCTTAAGTCAGGTGATGCCTGTCCCCTCTAATCTGTGTCACATCCTTTGAGGCCTGCTAAAAACTGAGGCCTAAATGGGGACTTATACTGACTAAAGCCAAAATACCACAAACCAACAGAACGATTCAACAATAGAGAGAGAAATCACTTTGTCTCTCCCCTCTCCTACCACAACTCCCTTTTGTGTACAGATAGAAATAGTGATCAACACCTGCTTCCCTTCCTCCTTTCCCCCAGGGGGAAAAAAGAACAAATAGTAAAACCATGGGAAAGAAGGGGCAACGCAAAATCTGAAAACTATCTCATCCAAGACAAGTTCTGCTGCCAAAGCAAATGTTGACTCCACAGGGGCCCAAGAAGCAGCAGAGCTGTGATTGGGGTTTGTGTGGTGACAGGGAGGCAGTGGGTCTGTTGATTCCATGGAGTTCAGTGGCCCCTTGGTTCCATGAGATTCCATACTGTCCCCATATTCCTTTGTTTCTATGAGGTCATGCATTGTCATAATGGCCCCTTGTTTCCATGAGGTTCCACAGTGTCCCTATGCCATCTTGATTTCATGATGTTGAACAGTGTCCCTGGGTTTCTTTGGCTCCATGAGGCCCTGTAGTGTCACAATTCCCCCTGGATTTGAAAAGGCTCCTCAGTGTCCCAGAGTTTCCTTATTTCCATGACACCAGCAGTGTCAAAATTATGCCTTGATTCCATAAGGTTCTGAAACATTTCAGGGTTACTTTTGTCCATGAGGCACACATGTCACAAAGGCCTCTTGATCCCATGAGGTTCCACAGTGTCTCAGGGTCCCTTTGGTTTCATAAGGGCCTGCAATGTGACATTGGTCTTTTAACCCCATGAGGTTCTGCAATGTCACAATGGCCATTTGATTTCATGAGTTTTCACAGTGTCATCACAAAGCTTAGCCCATCCAGATGGAAGTTTTGGGGATGTTAGGAGGAACCCTAATCCCAATGCCAATCCCAAACCTGTATTATTAGTATGAAAATCTGTGGTGTGGTCACCTTGGCAGAATGCCAAGTGCCCACTCAGCTACTATTGCGGACGGGTCCAATGGAGACCGCAATACACGAATATGATGTTCAGGCAAATCCCAACTTTATTCAAATTAGACAACATTTATAACCTGAGATAACCCCGCCCCGGGCATAGCACATCTGACTCGATTGGCTAAAGTTAGAATCATGTACTTATATGGTAAAGTCCAAAGCTTCTTGTTGTTGTTTGACCACTGACTCCGGTGTCACGTGGTTCCTCTGGACCCACCGGAGTAAGAGGGTGGCAACAAGCCACTCTGTCACTCCCCTTCCAAGCCAGACAGAGGAAAGAGCAAGATGGAAGGAAAAAGACCAACACAAATCATGGGTTGCGATAAGGCAGTTTATGCAAAAGAAAAGCAGAGCCACCTGTGCACACACAAAGCAAAAGCCAGCAGTTAATCTCTACTTCCCACAAGCAGTGATGGTTGGCCACTCCTCTGAGAAGCAGAGCTCCATTGCGCGTAAGGGTTGTCAGCAGGCAGCCATTGGATGTAGCTACAGTAAAATCAAAAGTGAGCAATTCAGATCTATATAAGATCTTGTAAGACTGAAGCCAGCCTGCACAAACACTCTGAGACTTAGCTATCAGCCAGAAGCAGCAAGGAGCTCAGCCGCTGCAGGTTGGTAGGGAGGAGGGTTACTCCCCAAGAATTCACATAGTAGGAATTCACAGGACTCTGCAGGTGCGTGAAAACAGCCGGGATAAAATAATATAAACATGGGACTTGTGACAGGTTCTAATCAATTGAATTTTCTAGTGTGGTGTTGTGTAACTCTTTGTAGCCAATAAGTTGTAGTCCTAACCCTATACAAACTGTGCTATGTGTAATAAAATGTCTTCACTTTGAATCTCATAGATTGGTGTGAAGTCCAGTTCCTCCGCCGTTTATTTTTTATTTATTTTAATCGGAGACAATGAATGCCTCTGCTTCTGCTCCTTGCCTCAGTTTTATATCTGGCTTGATGTCATATGGTATGGAATATCCCCTTGGGCAGTGTGGGCCAGCTGGCCCACCTGAGTCCCCTGCCAGGATCTCGCCCTTGACAGAAGAAGGAATGTTACAGTTCTGCGCTCAGCAGTAGTTGAAACATGGGTGTGTTATCAACACTCCTCTAGCTACCAATGCAGAGCACATCACTGTGTCTACTGTGGGCTACTATGGGGGAATAAATTCCAGCTCAGACAGACCCACCACACCCTCCCATTGAAAGGAATCCACTTCTCTAATCCCAACCTCAAACTGATCTCGAAGGAAAAGCCCAAACCCAGAACTCCAGACTCTTATTTGTGCTCTAATGCCCACCCCAATCCCAAACCTGTACTGTTAGTATGAAAACTCGAGCTTTAATCCCAACCCAGTCAAAAAAGCTCTCAGCCTAAACATGAGCCACACAATGTCAGTAGAACACCAAACCTCTCTAAGCTGCCTAATCCTGATCCTGAGCTCCAAAACCCAACCCTGGACCATTAACGAGCCCCACAGAGCCCTTGGGAGCAGGGCAAGGACCTTGAGGGCCCAGAGCAGGCACAAGGTGTTGGGAGGGAAATGTGAGGTGACCTGGACCTGATTATCTTGTGGGACACAAGCAGATAGGTGGCAATGATGTGAGGAGTCAGCTGTGCCTCAGCATCTCCAGGGGGCCTGTGGCTGGGAAGGGGCTGCCAGGTCACATCTGTCACCTCCCTGACAGGCAGCAGCAACCTTGAGCACCCAGAGGCAGCTGAGCCACCTGTGCACACACACTGAGAGCTGCCCCAGCTGAGAGTCCCTCTCAGGGGTCCTGAGGAGCTCTGGGGTCTGGCAATACAAACCTCCTGGAGTTTCAGAAGGCAAAGAGGCCAGTCCTGCCCTGGGGGCACAGTGACCCAGAGATGAGGGCAGAGAACTGAACAGCTCTGGAGTGACGCTGAGGAGCAGGGCCTGGGCTATGTGAGGGATGTCCTGTGGCACAGGGGTTTGGGATCGAAGTTAACACGGACAACAGGACATGGGACTGCCTTGGGGGTAGCTTGGTTACGCAGACAAGGGAGCTGTCACCCCTCTAGGCTGCACCCTAGGGTAACGCATCTAGACTGGACTGTCTGTCTGTGGGGCTCCGCATTGTGGAGGAATGGGGAAGAACTGGAAAGGGTCCAGATAAGATCTTCCAGGATGGAGCTTTTCTTGATAGTGGAGAGAGAAGGAAACCCACATGGTGAAACTTGGAAGGTTCAAAATTAAAGTGAGGAAATAGAAATACCCCCCAAAGGGGTGCCTTGTGGTGCAAGAGGTCACTCAGAAGGATTCAGGATCATCCCATGGCTTTTTGTTCCAGGGAACAGCCAGTGATAGGTGCAGAGACATCAGTGAGAGCACAGAAATGCTGCTGTGAGGGCTGGTGGGAAAGCAGGATGGGTGTGTGCAGCCTGCAAGGCCAGAGGAGCAGCAGGGACAGTACAGGACAGCCTGCAGGAGAGATGGCCAAGGGCCCTGGCAGGGCTGGAAGGCACAAAGGCACCCAGGACTTTGTCCCCTGGGCTCTGGCAGATGTCTCTGCCACTGAGGCCACCAGGAGGAATTTCCCTTTGCGATTTTGGACTTTGTTTCTGCCTCATCCCTTCCCTGAGGAGGCTGGGAGGAGTTGGACATTTGTTGTTGCTCCCCCTCACACCTCACTGCCCCACAAACAGCCCTGAGCTGCCCAAGAGGAACAGAACCTGCTGTCCCAGGGCCTGGGGCTCAGGGCTTGGCTTTTGTGCTTCCTCAAACAAACCCAGGGTTTTCTCAGCATTGCAGGTGCCTGCACAGAGCCTTTGTCTCCCGGCAATCAGGGCCTCCAAGGATCTGCTCTAAGGAGCCCCTGGGGAGGCTTTGTCAGTGCCTGCCCTCAATTGGGCCCATTGATGCTTCAAAGGACTTGGAGTTTTCCTTCTGATTTCTTGAGCATCTTTGTAGTAGACCAGCTCTAGTGGGACTGCATCACACCAGTATGATGTCCAGGCAAATCCAAGGTTTATTCAAATTACAGGTGTATATAACCCCAACTGACCCCGCCTTAGGTTCCAAGATCTGACTCCAATTGGCTAGGGCAGGCAACATTTCCTTTTAGGGTGAAAGTGAAACTTGTAGGTGGTCCTTTCGGACCCACCTGAGCCAGGAGGCGGCAACACCTCCCCCTCTTGTTTCAAAGAACAAACAAAATGCAAAAGAATATAATACACATTTTGTTACAAAACAAAAATACAATCAACAAAATAACACTGTAATTTTAAATCTTGACTCCTTACTACTCAGACTCATGCATATTGCAACTTGAACTGAAAGGCTGAAAAACTGAAAATTGAGAAAAACTTTTTGAAAGATTTTAGATTTTGTTTTAACAGGGTATTTTGTGGTTTACACATCCCTACCTCCCCCTCTTTTTTCAAAATAGACTTTTGGAAGGAGGTACAGTAACCTTTGTATAACTAACACAAACCAATACATGACTATAACATGTATGCTTGGGATTCACAAACTTACAACTAGTGCAAAACAAAAACTTTTCTCTCACGCGTGAGGTTGTGGTTTTTCTGTGCAGTCGTCACCACACAAACCACTGTGAACAAAACTACAAATTCTATTAACAATGTTCATTTTGTGCAAAGTTCATGAATGTAGAGTGACTCTATGTAGCAAAGAAACAAGTTCAGTCCAGCTGAGCTAAATTTTCTTATGCTATATTTCAAGGTCAACTCTCAGAACTTCTGTGTGGCCATCACAGAGGCTCGAGAATCGCTCTGAGTTTCAGTCACTTTTGACATTCTTGGTAAAGCAGCAATGCTGTGTGAAAACATTACTACTTACACTTTGCAGAAAATGTTTGGCAGCTGAGGGGACAGGTGTCCTTATCCCTACAGCCTGTTGGGCAATAAACTTAAAACTGCACTTTAACTGAAAATTAACAGAATTTTAAACTTTCAGTTTTATACAGACTAAACAACATGCTAACCTGAACTGGACTGTTTTTGTTTGATTGGACAGTTAATAATTAGTTCTAGGCTAGCACTGCTTGTGGTTGTGCTTTCCATATGGGAAAGGCAGCTTGGTTCCAGTTTTTCTGGGGTATTTGATTGGCTGCATTTTGTGGCTTGCAGCTTCTCTGGTTTCCCTGAGGTTCAAACTTACTCCCTGTATTTACCAGAGGAGTACCATCTTTTTTATATTTAGAATAACAATTCTGGGCCTTGTGGCCAAATTTATGACATCGGTAGCATTTTCCAGTGAAGCTTTGAGTTTTGCTGTATTTTGGTTGTGTTGGGCAAGATTTTGCTACATGCTTCCTTTTCCTACAATTAAAACAAGCTTCAGGGTTTTTACTTCCTTTTGGTTGGGTTGATTGTTTATCTATGCCTGTGACTATGGCAGAGGCTTGTAGCTTTGCTTTTTTCTCTTCCTCTACCCAGAGTAATCTGGCACAGGCTTCTATGAGCTCTATTAATGTTGTTGTAGCAAGAAGAGAGGCAATCAATTACCTACACTGAGCATTGGCTTTATTAGTTACCAGATCCTTTAATGAAGCTGGATTCATGTCAGCATTCTTGGGCTGTTGTAAATTTTGAGTGTGCAATGCATCTTGTGTTTGTGAGTTTTTGTAGTCATCTCTATCTATTAATTGGTTTAGAGATGCTACTCTTAATGGCTCTCTTACTGAATGCACTTGTGATATTAAGCTGCTTGTCTCTTTAAGAGACGGCACTTCTTTGCAATCTGTTGTTGCAGTAACTGCATCAGGATCTGCTGGTACTTGTAGGGAACACAACTCAAGAAATGAATTATTATCAGATCGGGGGGTTACCTCACTCCCCAAAACCTTTTGTTCCTTTTTAATTACACTATGAATTCCTCTTCCCCCCACTCTGTCTGCTTTTGGTGCAAACGGCTGTTCTGTTGTCCTCCATTCTGGGACACAGCTGGTGGGTGTGGCTGTCGGTGATGAGGATTGCAGGTCCAGTGCCAGTGTTGGTGGCTGGTGGTTGTACAGGGCCATCGCACCGGGATCTCCCGTCGGCGCTGGGTCCCGCACGCTCGGCGCTGGGTCCCGCATGCTCGGCGCTGTGTGCGCGCAGCGAAGGGAACGCGCAGGGTGGACTCTGCTCTGCTGGGGGTTGGCCTCTCCCCTCTCTATGTAGTCAATCCACGCAGGAGGCGGTGGGGGCGGTGCTGGAGCTGTGTTTGATTGGCAGTCGGGTCTGCCCCTGGGCCGGGCTGATAGCTCTCTTCGGGCTGGCCCAGGACCGACTACGACCCTGATCCCGATCCCGGCCCCGGCCCCGGCCCCCGCAGGCTGCGGGGGACTCGCGTTCTGCACATGCGCATTAACTGGCAAGCTGTAGGGAGGGGGGTTGGGTCTCGGCCGCGCTGTGATTTTTCGCGGACTTCTCGATCACGTGGTCTTTTTGTTTTCTCAGCCACGCGGTTTCTGTGTACAGCCATAGCTCTCCCCAGCTGTCTCCCGCGGCTCTGGTGTACCCGCGGGGCGGCTTCTGTCTAGCTGGGATTTTTCCCATGGCAGTTTCTAGCTGCAATGGAACGGCCTCAGTCCGTCCGCGCAGCGGGGAATGTGGCGGCGGCACAGCTTCAGCCCCGAGGTGCTCGCAAGGCATTGCCGGTGGCAGTGAGGGACATACAGGGGGAAAGCTGTTCCATGGGGTTTGTCCCTCTCTCCATCTCTCTCTCTCAGCTGAGGGCACTCTCGCTCACGTTCTCTCGGATTCAGGATATAAATAAAAGTCACTTACAGTTTGGAGTGGCTGGATGTTTTCTGCGCTCGTGGGGATGGGTTGGTTCCAGGCTGAGTGCTGTGGTCCCGCCGCTTCTACAGTGGTGGTCGGTGGCACAGGCAGGTAAAAGCCTTGGTCCCATGTTTCGGTGTGGTTCTGTGGGCTCTCTCGGAATGGGGACAAGCGGCTCTGCATCTCGGTACGGGAACGGCAGGGTTCCGACAAGCGGCATGGGCGGACAAGGGTAATCAGGGGGAAAACTGCTCTGCAGAAAGCTTTTTTCCCTTCTCCCCGTCAGCTCTAGGTTTTCACGGGCTTGCTCTATTTTTAAAAGCATCTTTCTGATAGCTGAATATGACTGGACATGCAGCAATATGTCCTCTGGAGCAGTTTGTGCTAATTTTGACAGTTCTGCTCCGATTTTGTTCCAAAATTCTATGGAAAACGTGAGGCTGGTATCATTTAGATACCCTCGGCTAAGGCTCCATTCCAAAAATTCTTGTAATGCCTGTTTCTCAATGTCCGTTTTTGTAGCCTTAGCTAACTTTTCAAACTTTTCTAGTAATAAGCTCGTTTTAGAGGACTGGGATCCTCCCATCTTTCTTTAACTCACCGGTTTGAAGGTTGTGGTTCTTCTCCAGTCCACGCTTTTCCAGTGGCTCTTTGCACAGCCACTACAAAACTTCTCCTGAAGTTTCAGGAGTTGGAAGCTCTCCGAGGCTCCCACACAAGACTCTCATAAAACTGAGGCACAGCAGTTCTCAGGACCACTACTTAAGGTTATAGGCTGGTCTGCAGATGGTGTTCATGTCCTCGAGTCACACGTCAAGGGTCACCATTTGTAGTAGACCAGGCCTAGTCGGACCGCACACATCAATATGATGTCCAGGCAAATCCAAGGTTTATTCAAATTACAGGTGTATATAACCCCAATTGACCCCACCTTAGGTTCCAAGATCTGACTCCAATTGGCTACGCCAGGCAACATTTTCTTTTAGGGTGAAAGTGAAACTTGTAGGTGGTCCTTTTGGACCCACCTGAGCCAGGAGGTGGCAACACATCTTCTTCAGTATTTTCTCAGTACCTCAGGTTCATGGATGCAGCTCCAAACACACTGTGGGGCTTATTAAAACTGTGAAAACCAATTTCTTTCCTTTCCTTTAATTGTCTTCAAGTCTTCTACAGCTAATTAGAGTTGTTTTGTAGTTTAGATGAGGAGGAAGATTTCGAAGTGGACCTTACAAAAAAAAAGTATATTCCTTTATGAAAGGGAATGCTTTACACAGAGACTTGAGATGTAAAAGGGTCAGGGTGAAAAGGATTTGGATACAAAATGGGGCAAAAGAGATTAGTTGTGCTTAGTCATTGACCAGTTGAACAGTTATCAGGTGACTCAACACTATTTGCTACAATTTTAACAGTGACTCAATTACAGATTCACAATAACAACATTCACACCACAGTCAATGCACACACACACACACACACAGATGTGTGGACGCATCAATAGTTGTGTGTGTAAAGGTACCCATCCACTATTCTCCTTGTTGTGAGTGAAACACTCCCGTCCAATCCCTTTGTGTTTCCCAAGAGACAAAGGTGGCACCTGGAGGAGTGTGTTTGTTGAGGAGGGATCACAGTTGTCCTCAGCATCAGCGATACTCTTTGGAGTGTTGTAAACTTGAGGGTTCATGAGCTCCAAGAGGTGTCCCACTGAAAAGGAGGTGCTGGGGAGATCCAGGGGCCTTATACAGGGCTCCTGTTTGTAGGGTCACAAGGTGACTGGCTTTAGTTATCTGCTACATTTCAATCCTCATGTCAGTAATGATTGGAGTTTCCAGAATATATGGGAATTGTTTCCAAAATGTTCCATTTAGGCTATGATTCAGGAAAGGAATGTTCCAAGGCTTTCAGGGGTGACTGATTATCCTGTGTCTCCCACCTGTTACACTGAGTATTGTCCCCACCTTTGTCAAAAAGGAGGACCTAGTGCAGTCAAGGGACACTTCACCGCACACCTGAAATGGTCAAGGGGCTCTTCATTGCTCAGCTGCTTTGGTCAAGGCTTGTCAGGAACTCCTGAAATCATCGATGAGGCCTGAGGAGAATGGAGGGGAGGATGCACCACCACAGAGGCTTCTAAGAAAGATGGAGACAGACTTTTTAGTATGGCCTAGACATAGCTGTGATAAGACAAGAGGTAATGGTTTTAAACTAAAAAGGGCAGATTTCAACAAGGTATAAACAAGAATTTTTTTTACAATGAGGGTGGTGAAACACTGGCACAGGTTGCACAAAAAGGTGGTAGATGCCCCACCCTTGGAACCATTCAAGGCAAGGATGGACTGGGCTTTGAGCAACATGATCTAGTTGAAAATGTCCCTGTTCATTGCACTGGCTTAGACTAGATGACCTATAAAGGTCCCTCCCGATGAAAACTATATATGATTTAACAGCTCTTTATTATCCTACTGCATCCAAGGCTGACAAGGCTTACACAGGTTTCAGACCCATCTCAGCATCACCTTTGTTAGCCCATGTGGCAGCTGTGCTAAAAAGCTGCTGCAAAGAACCTCCAGACCTAAAGGAGCTTTTGTGCTGTGCTGAGCTGTGACTGTCAGTGGCTGGAGGCTTGGCTTTTGGCTGCCAGGTGTTCACCAAGGTGCTCTCTCTCACTCCTCCTCTTTCTTCAGTCACCTTGGTGTCTGCAGGGTTGTTTCTCTCACATTTCCCTCACTCCTCTCTGAGTTACAGCACCCTGGATTTTATCCTTTCTTCAAAGGGTTATCACAGAGGTGCCACTAGAATTGCTTATTGGCTCAGATTTGGACACTGGCTGGTCCGTTTTGGAGCCACCTGAAACTGGCTGTAACACTGAGTCAGCTCTTGATCTCTTCTTACCTAAGTGAAACCTGCAGCTCCCTCACTGCTACCACAACTGATACACAGGGTCATTAAAGTCCCCAGTAATACATGAGGTCACTGATCCCATTAAATCCCTCAGGCTGGTTAAACAAGACTTTGTCCTCTGCCTCTCCCTGGCTGCAGGTTCTTTCTGTCAGAGCAGAGATGGGCTGGAGCCCAGTCATGGTTTGTTCCAGAGCCTGCTGGAGTGGGTGGCACATGGCAATGGAAGAAGAACTGAGGTGCCCCTGAGCAGAGCAAACCCTGCTGTCCCCGGCGCCAGAGAGACACAGGGCTGGCCTGTGCAGCCTGGCAGGTCAGGGCTTGGCTGCCTGTGGTGTCCCTGCCACTGTGGAGGGCCTGGAGGCTTCAGGTGACTCTGATGTGCAGGAAGGTGCTGATGGAAATGGCCTTGGCTTTGGACATCTTGTCATCCAGGAACACTGAAAATCATTGGCATGTTCCTTGACTGCATGATTAGAGTGATGACTGAGGGTTATCCAGTGCTGGAACAGAATGTCCAGGGAAGTGGTTGAGTCACCACAGAATGATAGAATTGTTAAGGTTGGAAAAGACCTCTAAGATCTTGGAATCCAACCATTAAGCTGACACTGGCATCTTCAGCACTGAACCATGTCCCAAGTGCCAGAGCTCAATGTTTTTTGAACACTTCCAGGAGTGGTGACTGTAAGACCTTAGGTTCAAGCTATGAGCTCATCCAAAGGGTTTTACTTAAAAAAAACCATACAAGACTCCCAAAATATCTGCCCTCCAAATATTTTAAAAGGGCCTTCAGTTCTTTTAATAATTTGAGAGAGATCACAAGGAAGAAGATACTACACGTGTTTTCTCAGGAGGTCAAAGAACTGTGTCCCCCCCCACACCCCGGGGGGACTTCTGGCCCAGTGGACACTCTCGGGCTCTGGGGAGGGTGAGGGGCAGTGCTCCTGGTGTGCTGTAGCCACTGTGGGGCTGGGGTAGGGGCTCCAGCGGTGTGCTATGGGGCAGGGTTATGGGGCAGTGCTATGGGGCAGTACTATGGGACAGTGCTGTGGGGCAGTGCTCCCAGTCTGGTTTTGACTGACAGCTGTTCCAGGGGTGTGGGGTATGGAATGGGACACCACCTTACCTTTGTGAAATTTGACCTGTGCCTTCCCCTCCCACACACACCCCCTCAAGTTGGTCTAATCCAGTTATTATTATAATAATGGAGTGTCTCACATGTTCCTTTGATTCCATGAGGCCCCACAGTATAACAATTGCCTGATGGTTACATCAGGGTCCACAGTGTCCCAGGATTCCTTTGAGTCCATGAGTCCCAGGAGTGTCACAATGATTGCTTGATTTCATGAGGTTCCATGAGTTTCCACAGTGTCCCAGGGTTCCTTTGGTCCCATGGGGCCCAGTGGTTTCACAATGATAGCTTGATTTCATGAGGTTCTGCGGTATCTCAAGGGATGTGTGATTCCATGAGGCTACACAGTATTACTAAGACCTTTTGGTTCCATGACATTCCACAATGTTACCATTTCCTAATGATTCCATGAGGTTCTACATTTTCCAATGATTCCTTTGATTTCATTTTGCCCTGGAATGTCATAATTGATTTCATGACGTTTTGCAGAGTACCATAGTCCCTTTGGTTCCAGCAGGAAGATTTCTGGGGTAAAATCAGAGGACTGAAGTTCTATTCACATGCCAAAAGAAGCTGTAGTGCTACAGAAATTCCAGGGTAAAATGCAGCTGCTGCTCCCTGGATGGGACACAGAGGCAGCTCCACGAGAATTCCACACACAACAGTCAGCACCTGCTGTGGGGATGGAACGGAGGGTGGGAGGAGTGGAGCACCTTGGTGGGCTCTATGGGAATCCCTGCAGGAGGGGAACTCAGGGGAACTTTGCAGCTGATAAACTGCACAGCCCCTGCCAGCCCAGGGACAGAGGAGTAGATGTCCTGCTGCTGAGCCACCAGCTGGGGAGCAATTTCTGTCCTTGGATCAACTTGGTTCATTAAAACCTAACTGTAATATTAACACACACCTCCATGCCAGTTACCCTCTCCCCAGTGTACAACCACCAACCACTAGGTATTTTTTTGTCTCTGTTCTTAAAAGCAAAATGACAGAATTTTTTGCCAACCAGAAACAAAGGTATTTATGACTAAAATCACTCAGGCTCCACCTAAACATAAAGAAATAATATAAAAGTAGCTCAAGAATGGGGGAAAAGTGAGGGAAGACTTCTTTATAACTGCAAGACTGGACCTGTCCTACCCTACAGGGGCCTGTTGAATAAGAACTCTGCTCTGCACACACTGAATATTTTAACTGGGATTAGAGCTTATCTGGGTATTACTTTAAATGCATTTTTCCATCACATACTGTCGCTGCCAATCTTCCAACTTTAACCTGTCACAATTTTATGAGTGATTTTCTGTGCACTGTCAGTGTGAGTCCTTCATAGGCGATGGCAGCCACCGGCACTGGGAACACACTCAGATAAAGTTTTAGTACTTTTCCAAACCTGTGTTCTCACAATGGCAGCTTATGATAAATTCTGCTAAATGCTGGCCAGAAGTGATTTAAGGCCTAACACAACACCTTTGATTAATTAATGAAACTGATTCAAAAGTCAATTAAAACTATTACAAAATTAGAAAAGTTATATCATTTCTTATAATGTGAGTCAAGACAAGAACTGGACTGAGGAAAGCATTGACCCAGGCATGGGGGATATGGCTGGAATGTGATGGTTGTGAGGTCACTTCCAATGAAGCAGCCTGGGTGGCCCTCAGGGCATTCTGGACAGGAAGCACTGTGAGATCATCCAGCCCATCAAAGAATCCACACAACTCCAACCTTGGGGAGATGAAGGAGTGAGGCAGTTGGAAGAGCTCCCCAGGGTTCTGATCCTGGGGACAACTCTGTCACACAACCCCACCAGTCCTGTCAGACAGGAAGGCAGCTTGGGCTTGTGGCCACCCTGCTCTGCACTGGCCCTGCACTTGGGGAAAAATCTTTTCCTCATCTCCAGGTTGAACATCCCCTGTTTCTTTTATCCTCTTCACATGCCAGCTCCAGCCAAGCTTTCCCTTCCTAAAATCAATGAAGTCCTCGTATCTACATTTGCTCTTTGCAAATTGTCCTTGCTGTCACCTCCTGGCAGTGGTTTCATGGCCCCTGTCACAGCCAGCCCTGTCCCTGCACTGACCTAGCTCTGCTGCCTCACAGATGCTGCATCAGGAAGGGAAAGCCCATGGGGGAGGGAAATGCACAGGGACTCATCCGGGAAGTGACCTTGGGAGGTTTCTGGGCCAAACCAAAGCACAGTGAGTGGAGAAAGGGACACAGGGATGGGCTATTTGTGTGCTCTGCCATGTCAGGACAAGATGCAGAGTTCCAGAGACACCCAGACAACGTGGATCCCTCCAGGAGATGTTCTCAGACAGCAGTTCCCAGGCCTCTGCCACTTGCTGGTTGCTCTGGTTTGATGTTCACTGGTGGTTACACCCCACACGTGTTCTGTGCACACACACCAGTCTCACCAGTGTCTGGGCCCCAAATAACACAAGACCTGATGGTTTGTGGCTGCCAGTCCATTGGTTGACACTTGGACCTCCATCTGTACACAGAGCAGAGATCCCTTGATCCAGAAAGTTCTTGGTAAGAGAGGGATTCAGAAAGCAGGACAGGCTGTGGAGATCACATGGTCTTTCATCCCCTTTTCTCTCTCTTTTCTCATATGTGTTCCTGTTGTGGTTTAAAACCTTGGCAAAATGCCAAGTATTCACCACAGCAACACAGGCCAAAGGAAAAGGAAAAAAACCTGCAACTTAAAACAGAACAGGATTATATATTTACACAGAAGAGGGAAAATTAAAAGCAAAATGCAATATAACACATCCCACAAAGGTAAGAGATAACAACTCTCCACCAAAATAGCAAAATCAACAACTGTGAGCAACCCAGAAACTGGCTTCCTGAGAGATACCCAAACAGAGAGAAAAGTCAACAACAAAAATTGTTTACTTCAGCAAACCAAAACAGATGCAAAGTAGTGGTAAGGTTGCAACACGGACCAGCTCTTGATACCGCCACAGCAATGCTCCCAGAGCAGTGACCATGAGGAGAAAAAAGAAGTTCCCTCCTACCTCTCTTTTTATATCTGAGATGATGTCAGAGTATGGTATGGAATACCACTGGCCAGTAGAAATCAGTGTCAGCTGGCCTGACTCTGCTCCAGTCAGCTGATAATCCAAGGCCTGCTCTAAAAGCCAAAGCCTAAATACGGGCCTTACTAAACTCATGATAGTTTCTGAATATACCATCTTGATTCCTCAACCCTTGGTCCTTTCCTAGACAACCCATGGTAAATCTTGCACAGTCCCCAAATGCCCATCATGAGTCTCAGACCCTGAGGTAGAAACCCCCATTCTGGAAGGCTCTGCCCTTGACCCACTTGAATCTTTCACACAGAGATGTTGGAACTTTCTCTGAATAAAGGCTTTACCTTTTGAATTTTGAATGGTTACTCTATAAATATGGCAATTCATGTCTTTGAAATTAAAATTCTTTAATTTTTTATGAAAGTGTTTGGGATTAGGTCAGATTAAAATGCTGACATGGTGTATATAGGTATTTGCAGCCCTATGGAGAAGGAGTTGGATGGTTTGGGTTACAAGAAATCAAAAAGAGCCTCTAGTCCAACTCCCCTTCAGTTACCCAGGGACACCTTCCACTAGTTTAGGTTGATCAAAGCTCCTGACCTGGGACACTTCCACGGATAAGGTTTTCACTTCATGGGAAATCTGTGCCAGTGTTTTGCCACCCTCATCATAAATATATTTCGTCTTACATCCAATATAAATCTGGCCTCGTTCAGTTTCAGTTATTGCACCTTGTATTGCCAACACAGCCCTTGGAAAAAAAGTGTCCCTCCATTTTTCCTGCACTAAGAGAATTTCATTTCTGTGGCTAAACACCTTGGAGAAGGAACAGAGATCTCCAAGGAAGGAATTTGGGGACCTCAGGCACATGACATGTATATAGATTCTGAGAAACAAGGGCCCAGTGATGTGGAGATTGAGGACAGTAGAGAAGAACTCTGGGAGTGCTTGAGGGGCGGTTTCAGAGATGGTGGAGGGGTTTTTTTAGTAGTAAACCCCAATAATACAGAAAATAATGCCACTAAGGGCATCTGGGGAGGACCAAACTAAACACGGGGAGAAAAGCATTTCTCTCCAAAAGCAGAGCTGTGGTGCAACACATCCCCTAGAAGGAGGGATCTACAAGGCTTTGTATTCCAAGGAAGAGCCAGAGAGGATGGAGAGATTTCATTGCAGAAAGGTGCCAGGAAGGGTCACCCAGGAGATGACAACAGCCTGCAGGGAAAGGGGCAGAGGATGGACACCATAGGACAGCCTGGGCTGGAGAGGAGACAGGGATGTGGAGAGGCTGAAAGGCTCTGCCAGAGCCAGCTTCTGCAGGACTTTGGCCATGGCTGCTGTGTGTGCCACTGATGCCATGAAGAGGCAAATGACCCTTCCAGCCCTGGAGCCTCATTGCCTCCTTGTCCCTCCTCTGCAGCGTGGGAGGTGCTGCCCCATTTTCCTGCCCTTGCCATTGCACATCCCCACATCTCAGTGCCCCAGGAAAAGCCATGAGGAATGGGGGAGGGACAGGCCCTCCTTTCCCAGGGGCTGGGTGGCATGGCTGTGATATTTTCTTAGCATGGTCAAGGCTTAGACCTCTGGATTAGTGAAACACAAGCCCCACATCTCCTCCACCACCCAGCAGAGCCTTTCCCTCCAAGACCATGGGGTCAGTGACATCTCCTTGGCAGACAGAGCCCTGATGAGGGGAAACTCCCTTTGCCCATCTGATTTTCTGTGTAGGGCCTCAGGAGGAGTGTGGAGGAATTTCTTCATTTGTCCTCCTCTTCATGCTGCCTTTGTTCCCAGCTCAGGTGGGAGCTCTGGACAATGGGTCTGCAGGACTCTCTGTTCAGGATGTAACATCTTTAAGACATTCAGTTCCTTCCCTGGATGATCCTTCTGTGCTGCAGGCTGCCTTCCTGAAAGGCACAGCTCTGGCACTGCAGTTCTGTGTTCCCCACAGCCCCTTAGCACTGAGGCCATGGCAGTGGGGCTGCAAGGTGTGTGCAGGCAGCTGCAATGAGCTCTCTGTGTCTCTGGCTGGGAGGAGAGAGTTGGGATCTCCCTCAGGTAGGAGAAGACAGGATGACTCTGGAGATCTGCACTTGGAAACTGGAGTCACCAGCTCTCAGCAGTGAACAGTTTCTCCTCAGGGGAACAGCTGGGTGTCTTTGCCCTCCAGTTCCAAGAGGTGACAGCCTTGGGCAGCTAAGAGAAGGGCTGATGGACACACTCTCTGCCCCACACTGCAGGAATGGATGATCTCTTTACCTCACAGGACATGCAAGGCTTCTCTTACACATAACAATAAATACCAAGGATTTCTGGCTTTAAAATTCCACTCCCTGTGATGGGGCAAATAGAAACAAATAAACAAAACAATGTCCCCCACAGCTTTGCACTACATTGGGGTGAATTTGAAATGACAATGCTGAGAAGATTTGTAGTACCACAGGTGGTTTAAACTAACATCACTCCCAGTTCCTATTTGTCCATTGTTGTAGAGTAGAACTGAGTCCTCCAGAACATCAGCAGAGCCCCTTTTTCACTGGAGCTTCCTGAGCCAGACCTCACCAAAAGTCCTAAAATGGACCAGCCAAAGATTTTTCATGAATTTGAAGAGGTTATTTGGGGCATTTACATGAGGACTGGAATAGATTTTTTCTGAGACCTCTAAAGTAAGTTGTCAATTCCTTTTTCTCCTTGGACAGGTGTTAATACCCAGGGGAAGCTCATGCCCAACAGCAGCTCCATCAGCCAGTTCCTCCTCCTGGCATTTGCAGACATGCGGGAGCTGCAGCTCCTGCACTTCTGGCTCTTCATCAGCGCCATAGCTGTGACCACCACCTGCACACCCCCATGCACTTCTTCCTGCTCAACCTGTCCCTCACAGACATGGGCTCCATCTGCACCACTGTCCCCAAAGCCATGGCCAATTACCTCTGGGATACCCAAACCATTTCCTATGCAAGATGTGCTGCACAGGTCTTTGTCTTCATATTGGAGCAGAATTTTCCCTCCTCACCATCATGTGCTACGACCGCTACATTGCCATCTGCAAACCCCTGCACTACGGGACCCTCCTGGGCAGCAGCTGCCTGGGCCAGTGGCTTTCTCACTGCTTTGCTGCACACAGCCAATACATTTTCCCTGCCCCTTTGCCAGAGCAACGCCCTGGGCCAGTTCTGTGAAATCCCCCAGATCCTCAAGCTCTCCTGCTCACACTCTGATCTCAGAAAAATTGGGCTTCTTTGTGTTAGTGTCAGTTTAGGATTTGGTTGTTTCATTTTCATTGTTTTCTTGTATGTGCAGATCTTCAGGGCTTTGCTGAGGATCCCCTCTGAGCAGGGATGGCACAAAGCCTTTTTCATATGCCTCCCTCACCTGGCCATGGTCTCCCTGTTTGTCAGCACTGCCACGTTTGCCTACCTGAAGCCTCCCTCTATCTCCTCCTCATCCCTGGATTTGGCCCTGTCAGTTCTGTACTCAGTGCTGCCTCCAGTACTGAAGCCCCTCATCTACAGCCTGAGAAACAACGAAATCGTATCGGTGGATGAAATTGCTCCTCAGGTCGGAGCGCAGGTGTTAAGCTCCGAGAGGTGTCGTGGCCGCAGGCTGGAAGGTGATGCCAGCCCCTTTAGCCACCTCCCGAAGCCCAGGTCAGCCCCTCCCGCATCCAGCCCAGCCCAGCACAGCCCCCCAATGAAGGACCACACTAGAGGCTAGGTGGCAACAGAAGAAGCAAAGTTTATTGGGGTGCCCGGCTTATAAAGGGGTCGAGGAAGGTTTCTAGAACTTGGGAGGAGAAAGGGGAGGAGAGAAGCATCCCGTTGGTCCAAGCATCAGCTAAGGGGAGGAACAAGGGAAGGACCAATGGGAAACAGGGATCCATATAAGGAGAACTACTGCAATGCACCAAACTGGGGCCAATAAGGGTAAGGTTGGTGGGAAAATCCTAGGGGTTTATGGGAAGAGGAACTTGGGTAGGAACTACTATAGGGAAACATTATGGGTAGACATGATGACCGTCGCCATTAACAGGAGAAATCAATATATGAAGTGAACTGGGCAGAACTGTCATAATTTCCTCTCAACTGGCCCAGGCCCACGGCCTCAGGTT
>JAJPCS010000321.1:1827288-1838648 GCA_021164005.1 Willisornis vidua nigrigula | reverse complement strand
TCCTGGGGTGCAGGGAGGACACTGTGCTGGGAAAGGAGTTTTTCAGGGGGTTGCAGAGCCAAGGAAAGGGGGGTGTAGGGGCTTGGTGAAGTGGGATGGGGGATCCAGGGGGCGCTATGCCCAGGAAAGGGGGTCCGGGGGTCCAGGGGTCCCTGATTTGGGGGAAAGGGGCATCATGTGGTAGGGAGACCCAGAATGGCAAAAAAAATGGCTTGAATGGGTCCCCCAGTGTGTCAGATGTCTGGAATCTGGGTAATACAGAAGTGGGGGTTCCAGGAAAAGGGGAGTCTGTGGGATGGAAGAGGTGGGATGTTCAGGAAAGAGGCTGCAGGGGAGTATTGGTGTAGGTTAAGGAGGTGCAGGGGCATCCCAATGCCTGGGAATGAGGGATTAGGAGGGGCCCAATGTAAGGACTAAGGGTGGGGAGAGGTAGTTGGGCAATCCAGGGGATCCCTGTGCCCAGAAAGAGGGCGTCCAGGGGGTGCCAGGGTAAAGGAAAATGGAGTGTGGATTCTAGGAGAGGCAGGATGGGTGGGAAACATGGGGCAGGGGCATCCTGGAGTCAAAGAAAGAGGATGTGGGAGTGAGGTGACCTGGGATGGCTGGGAATGGGGCCCTGAGGGTCCCTAGGGTCAAAGAAAAAGGGGATCCAGGAGCTGGGAGAGGCAGGATGGGCTGGAAAGGGGGGGCGGGGGGCAGGGGGCAGAAGGAACCTGGAGTCAAAAAAAGGGAGGTGTGGGGCTGGAAAACTAGGAATGGTCAGGCAGGAGGGCTCTGGAGCTCAGGCAGTCTGGAGAGGGCAGGAACCTTGGCGAGGGAGGACCCCCAATACACAGGAAGCCCCCAGCAGCCTGGACAGGAGAGAACCTCAGAACCCCAAAATAGAGAGGCCAGAGAGGAGGATCTCCTGGGAGGGTGTGCTGGTTTAAATGTAAACCGGCAGGAGAAACAAACTCAACACAAAGGAGATTGTAAGTCAGAGCTACAATTTAATAACAATATTACAATAAATGCAATGGCACAAAGAGAAAATGGGTTTAACCCACAAAACCCAGAAGTATGACCCAGCACCCTGGGGTACAAACCCCCTGTGGCTCCCCTAAGTCCAAAGTAAAAGGAAGCGAGAAACCTGTTTGTGCAGATGATGGTCCCAGTCTGGTCGAGAGTGGTGGTCACAGTCTGGTTGAAAGTGGTGGTCTCCTCCTATTGAGGTCCTGCTCCTCCTCTGGATCTGATGAGTGCTTCCTCAAGGTCTTCAAACCCCAAGATTATGTACCCTCAGGTCCAAGTGGGACATCCAATACCTCCCCCCAAAGCAGGGAGTTACACAATGGGTGATCTGACTCTGTGAGTCATGGGGTATTTTGGAATCGTTGATGGCCCATTAGCAGACATTGCACCTCAGCCTGGATGTGAAGGTGCTAACGACTCCCTGGAGGGGAATTATCACAGCTGTTATCTCACAGGTGTCTTTCCCACTCAGCTCACACCCTGAGGAATTGTGTGTGCCCTGGGCAGCTGCTGCAAATGGTCCATTGTTCTTGGGAAATGAATAGAGGGGGTAGAGTACATAGCTTTGGTCTCCCCCACACAGTGGTAAACTGGTCCTACCTGGTGAACTAGGATAGAGGGTTTTCTGGGGCTGAATCTTGCTGTTTTGTAGGGTTTAATGGACACAAGATGCTTGGTGAGTTCTAGAGATGGACTTGGGCTGGAGGAACCCCCAAGCCAATGCTTTCACACCTTGTTTTTCCCTGAAAAACAGGATTTATCCTCCTCAAAGCTTGGTGGGATGGAGGAGGAGGCTGTGAGGAAGAGGAAGATGCCCTGGGACCCCCAGGCAGGTGAGGAGGAAGTCAGTGCCCCTTTGCCCTTCTCTTGTGCTGCATCTTCTAGACGAGCATCGCCCCTGGCTGCAGGACAACCCTGCCGCTGACGCTGTCCTGCTGGGGACGGGTTTGGGGGGAACTCCTTGCCCTTCTGTGTGGGCAGGAGGCAAATCCCCTCCCTGTCCTTCTTCCTGCCTGCCCCAGGCCCTGAGCTGAGCACAGGGAGCCCGGACAAATCCCCCCAGCAGAATCTCGTGACAGAGGCTCTTTTGAATGACTCTACAGCACAGGAAGTCACTGGGAAGGAAAAGTCATGGAGATCTACCAGGAGAACGGTCTCCAAACCCAGCCCAGGGTGCTCCAAGGAGGGAAGAACTACCTTGTGCCAGGAAGCCAGCCATAGCTTCAGGCAGAGCTTTGACCGGATGGGGTAGTTGCAGCTTCACACATAGGAGAAGCACTACAAGTGCTTGGAATGTGGGAAGATCTTCAGCAACAGCTCCTACTTAATCCGACATCAGATGATCCACAGTGGGGAATGGGCCTTCACATGTAAAGAATGCGGAAAGAGCTTCAGCTACAGCTCTGACCTGATCCACCACCAGATGATTCACATCCGGGAATGTCCCTATGAGTGCTTGGAATGTGGCAAGAGCTTCAGAGACAGCTCTGACCTAATCCGACATCAGATGATCCACGCTGGGGAACGTCCCTATGAGTGTTCTGAGTGTGTGAAGAGGTTTCAGACCAGCTCCAATCTTCTGAAGCATCAGCGGACACACACTGGGGAGAGGCCTTTCTGCTGCACCGACTGTGGGAAGAGCTTCAAACAGAAGTCCCACCACAACACTCACCAGTACATCCACACTGGGGAGAGGCCTTACTAGTGTGGGGAGTGTGGGAAAAGCTTCAAGCAGAGCTCTGAGCTCATTATCCACCGGATGATCCACACTGGGGAGAGGCCCTACGGGTGTCCTGACTGTGGGAAGAGGTTTCAGAGCAGCTCCCATCTCCTTGTGCATGAGCGGACGCACATGGGGGAGAGGCCCTTCCGCTGCACCGTCTGTGGGAAGAGCTTCAACCTGAACTCCAACCTCGTCACCCATCAGCGCATCCACACTGGGGAGAGACCTTACAGGTGCGGGGAGTGTGGGAAGAGCCTCGCCCACACCTCTACTTTGACCTTACACCAATAGAACCACTGGTAAGAAAAGCCTTATGAGTGCCCTGACTGCAGGAAGAGCTTCATCTGCTGCTCCAACTCCATTGAAGGATCCATGTTGGAAACAGACCTGGAAACCCACAGTCCCAGTGACCCACACTGGGAAGGCACCTGGCTGGTGGTCTCCACATCCTCCTGGTTCCCTGAGGGCACTTGGGTGAATGGAGGGGAAGGAACATCTATCAGGACACACCGATGCTGGAAATTCATTGTGAAGAGGGGATTTACTGATTTTTTGCTCAAAGGAACCTCACCTGCTCCCTCCAGTTGTTTCTTCTGATGGCCTTAAGCAACGCTTAATGATTTTCCAGATCCTTGCTAAACTAAATAATTCCATGATTCTAATTCTCTGTAGCTCTGCCTCTCTGTGGGCCACCCAACCAAACCCCATGCACACTCACATGGTGCCTGTCTTTTGTATTTGACTTTCTATTAATTTAGCTTCGTCCCTTAAAATTACCTGAAACTGGGGGGAAAATAAAGAAATTGAACAAAGATATCTAAAGTCCCACCATTTTGCTGGGATTTGGGGATGAACTGGGGAGTTTAAGGGATATTCAGGAGGATTTCAGGATTCTGGGGGGATTTGGGAGTGTTTTCCCCAAAAAGGGGCACCCAGGCTGAGTGAGTTTTCTCCATCACTTTGCAAGATGGCAAATGTGCCCCAAGTGCTGCTTCTTCCTGGCAGCGCTGCTGTTCTGGGACTCTTTCTCACCCCTTCTGCCCTTCCACATTCACAGGAGCTTTCAAAGGACAACTGGATGCTCCAGGATCCATGATTTTGTTCAAGTACACACATAAAACAGTTCCTCTTTTAGGCTGTATGTGGGTACTATTTTAAGAAAAACAGGGAAATAGAAATGAAATAAATAATCAAGTTTCATCTTTGTGATGACTAAGAGCACCAGACACAGCTTTGGTAGAGGTAAACTGTAGGGAAAAATTTGAACTTAGAAGCTTTTGTGCAGAACCCAGCCATGGAAAGAGAAACGAGGCCCCTGCATCTTTAAGCCTGCTTCAAGAAGAGCAGTAAACAATAGAAGGAATGTGGCAGCCGTTGGGAGAAGCAGGTAAACACATTGATACAGAAGGGCATAGCTTTGAGAAAAGTACCAATCCCGCTGCGTAGTAAAGCAAGCAGGCCCTAGCCATTGACCAATAATATTCCTGTACTATTCGTGGACTCAGAAAGTCTGCGATATGTGTGTAATATAAACAATAAATCAGAGCACTGACTATACTTCTACAAAGGACACGTCTTTGACTTTTGCGCCCAAACGCTCGGGAGCTCAAAAAATATCGACATTTTTTTACTTTAGTAAACAGAGCAAGAACAAGAACTATGGATGCTGTACCCAAGCCCACCAGTCTATCCTGCTTAACACAGACAAAACAAAATTCCAGTGCTTGAATGCAAACAGCACCTGCATCCCCATAACTCCCCCTTTCTTGCTGTCAAATTGCATAACTGAAACTTGTGCAAAACTACCATTAATCATATGTTGCATACAAGACAATAAACCAGGAATACAGAGCACAATACAAAAATATGAATAGACCCATTAGTACCAGAATAAACGCATTCTTTGACTAGGGTATTATACATATCTAGCCAACTAAACAAGCTAGCTAAAGCTTTTTCAACTTATCAATACCTTTATATATTGATTTACAATGATCAGTTAAATGCCTCCCTGACATCCAATCCCGTCAGATCTCGGAAGCTCAGCAGGGTCAGCCCCGGATTAGTACTTGGATGTGAGACCTCCTGGGAAATGCCGGGTGCTGTAGGTTCTAGTCCTGAGGACTTCACTGGCACTGTCCAAGCTCGCTCGGCTGTGGCAGATGAACCTCAGGACTTAAATGGTGGGGCCAGTTCTGCGTACGCTGAGCCTCACCTAAAAAATCCACTGTGCAGGCTGGAAGGGCACACCCACATGGGGGACAGCCCTTCCTAAATCTTCATTCGCGAAGTTAAGTCACACACACAATGATCATTGCTTTTTTCAGAACTTATTCTAATGAATCTTTATTTAAGCTAACCATAAAATTCTTTATTAAAACAGACTTATAAACAAATAATCAAACAAATAGCCTTAATGACTTTTTAGGGTTTGTGTTTTCTTTGACTTTTATTTGAGGGCAGTTTTAATATAAGGTTGTGGTAGTTTTAGCTAGGCCTCAGATTAGCAGGCTCAGAGAATCTACGTAGATTAGCAGAGACAGGTATCACCTGACTTAAGCAACCAAAGAAATATTTCATACCAGATGACGCAAACCTAAGATATGAATACAGGGGCAGAAGGTGTTCACTTAGTTCCACCATGGCCGAAGTAGAGGCAAGACACGACGCTGCTGTCTTGCTGGAGTGGGCCCTGCTGCTGCTGCTGCTACTTGCATTTTGTTTGAGTTCAGGGAAGTAAAAACATTTTGTTATTATACTTTCTGTTTCTTACTGGGTGCCTTTTTAGGGTGCTTATGGATCCAGAGTGATGGAATCTAGTTTTGGTTGGAAGTAGAAAATTGTTATATCTAACTTGTGTAAGTGCGTGATATATTGTACTTTCTTTTAATTTTATCTTTTCTGTATAAATATATATAGTTAGTTTAAGTCTAATTGAGTTTCTAGTTTTTTTAACCCTTCTCCGTTTTCTCGGCCGGAGGGAGGGAGGCTGACTCTGTATTGGGCAGTTGGCATTTTGCCAGCTTAACCCAAGACATGGGTTTGGTCTTGCAAACTTTTATTCAAGTATTTCTGCAAATGAATGACTTTATTCAACTCCGAGTTATGTATCTTCTGACTTTCATCTTTGGGTCCTTGTGTATAGATGAGATGGTGTGGCTGTGTCAATGGGACAGGTGCACCAGTAGCACATCCATACATGTTGACATACTCACACACTCACATGCAATCTTTCATCCAGGCCAGCTTCCATTCATGCAATCACTCAAAACAGACCTTAGGATTGACTTTGCCATGTCTTATAATTATGAACTGGGAAATTGTGTTCTTCTTAACTGTACACTTTTCTGTGGTTCTTGAGTTGCTGCGTGCTGGTTTAAAGGAAAACCGGCAGGAGAAATAAACCCAGCACAGGAGAGATTATAAGAGTTACAATTTAATAAAAAAAATTACAATAAATACAATGACAGAAAGAGAAATTGCTTTTAACCCACAAAACCCAGAAGTGTAACCCAGTGCCCAGGGGCACAAACACAAAGGCATTTTGTTAGCGCCTGCGCTGAGCCCCACGTGGTTTCCCCTGAGTCCAAAGCAAAAGGAGGTGAAAAACTTGTTGGTTCAGCTGATGCTTGTAGTTTAGTGAAAAGTGGTGTTCACAGTCTGGTTGAGAGTAGTGGCCTTCTCCTGTCCAGGTCCTGGTCCTCCTTTCGGTCCAACGAGTGGTTCCCCAAGGTCTTCAAACCCCAAGATTATGTACCCTCCGGCCCAGGTGGGAGCACCCAGTCCCTCCCCCAGGGCGGGGAGTTACACAATGGGTGATCTCACTCTGTGAGTCATGGGGTACTTTGGAATTGTTGATGGCCCATTAGCAGACATGACCCCTCAGGCTGGGTGTGAAGGTGCTAACGACTTCCTGGAGGAGAGTTATCACAGCTGTTATCTCACAGCTTCTTTAACACCCAGCTCACACCCTGAGGAGTTGGGTGTGCCCTGGGCAGCTGCTGCAAATGGTCCATTGTTAACAGTCCTTGGGAAATGAATAGACCATCCACACAGTGATAATCTGGTCCCACCTGCTAAACTAGGACATACTGCTTTGAAAAGAATGTAATTTCGTAAAACATAAACATATCTCTGCTTTGTGTTCAGTTTAAAATGCAAAAATTCTTTCACAAACAATCCCATAGTCCACAGGCAAGCTTATACTCCTTTTTTTCTTTTTTTTTTAGGCGTATATGGCAGCAACTAAAGAAAAATAAAAAGTCATTAAAAAGTCATTGATCAGTTCCTGAGGAGACAGAGCTTTTATTTATTGCCTTAGTTCTTCTTAATTTAAGCTATCAACCTTGGAGGCATTTTTTTCAAATAAAAGAAATAAGAAGACAAGTGGGGAAAAAAACAAGAGCAATCTCTTCAACCGATATCCACCAGAAACCATCTGGTGGATGAAACAGCAGGCAATCGTTCACTTTCGCTGGTCACTCTATTTCTGTCTGTGAGGATTATAAAGGTTTTTTGAATTAGGAAGGCTTTGGGACTGCAGGCAGCTCTCTAGGCCTAAAGGTAGGCTGGTACCTCTTGGTACCAGATGGGAATAGTGAAAGATAATTAATCCTGTGAGAAAGATAGCAAGCTAACTAAAACAAAGTGAGATAAGGAGGATTTGAAAGAAGTAAGCACGGGAATGGAATGTGGGGAGATAAATTTCTCATGAAACAAAAGTACATCTGGACAGTGAATAACATCCAATTAGAACCTGTAATAAGTTTATGGACACTGTGATTGAACCTATGGTAGCTAACCATGGGTGGGATTTTACAATATATATTGTGTAACTTGTAGTTAGAGAGTGTCTTCTATTTTCTTTCTTTTTTACTTCTTCATGTTCTTTTTGGTGTGATATAATAAACTATTGTGTGTCTGACACCTGGGATCTGTGCTCCTTTTCGTCCTCCACAACGAAACTCAGCCATGGTGTTCACTGAGGGCTGTGTTGGTCTCTGGTCAGCAGCTCCAGGGGCCGCTGTAGCCACATCAGCTCCACTGTGCCTGGATGCTCATTAAAGCTTCTGCTCTCTTATCTCCTATCTCCTGCTTAAATTGGCTTGGAGTCTTTTTCTCCACAGACTTTTCAGGCAATAATGTTCAGTGCATAAAGTGGGGAGAGAAGGAGGTGGGTGGGACATTTAGAGTGATGGAGTTTTTCTTCCCAAGTCACCATTCCGTGGGATTGGGCCCTGCTGTACCGGAGATGCTGGTGCTTTCCGGGTCTCCTGGCTGTGTATCAGGATCTGGTGCTCCTTGGTGACTGCTTACTGTTGTCGCTGCTGCTGAGCTGCTCAGCTCTGATCACCTCACTGTACTGTGCCTGGGAATGTTGTACAACAGCCCTGGCAATGTGCCCAGGCTGGCAGGAGGCCAGGGAATTGCTGCTGCCCTGGACACGCTGGAACTCCATGTGAACTTGAGTTGAAAGGCCTCTGACCCATGGGTGAGTCCAGGATGGAGCAGAGACCTCCATGCAGCCCAGGGAGGAGCCCACACAAGAGCAGGAGATGCCCAAAGCAGGCTGAGACCCCATGGGGGGCCCCTGCAGAGCCCTGGAGGGAGGAGCTCACGCTGGAACCGATTTGCTGACAGGATAGTGATCCTATGGAGCAGCCTGTTTCTGAGAGACTGACCCCACAGAAGGGGTCCACACTGGAGCAGCCTGTTCCTGAGGAATTGACCCTGTGGAAGGACTCAGGTTGAAAAAGTCCATGGAGGACTGTTACCTGTGGGAGACACCCCAGCTGGATGGAGCAGGGGAAGTATCGACTCTGTGCAAAGTGACCCCACGCTCGAGCAGGGAGAGGACTCTTCTCCCTGAGAGTGAAGCAGCAGCACAAACGTGTGATGAACTGACCATAACCCCCATTCTCATCTCCCTGTGCCAGTGCAGGGGAGGAGAGAGGGAATCAAGGGTGAAGTGAAGTCCAGTGTTTTTTAGGATTTGTTTTACTTCCTAATCTCCTGCTCTGATTCAATTGTTCATAAATTCAATTAATTTCCCCAAGTGGTGTCTGTTGTACCTGTGACGGTGGCTTTTGAGTGAGTTTCCTTGCCCTTATCCCGACCCTGAGCCTTTCCTTCTGTGTTCTGTTCCCTACCAGAGTGAGGAGGGCACTGAAGGAGAGCTTTGGTGGCACCAGGAAGGGCCAGCCCAGCCCAGCCCAGCAATCCCTGCAATAATTCCATCGGCTCCATCGGTAAAGCAGCCACAGAAACACAAACTGGGCAGAGCAAGACAGTGGGAGGAGGCAGGTGGTGCCAGGGGGGGAAATCTTCCTCCGAGCAGGCAAGGAGAGGAGGAGGGAGAAACTGGTACAAAGCAAAGGGCAGAGGAGGAGGGACGAGGCTGGAGGGTGGAAGGCGGTGGGGGTGGCCGTGGGGCAGCCGGGCCTTTGCTTTGCAGATCTGTGGGGTGAAAGGAAGCGCTGTGAGATTCATCATTGAAAAGAGAGGAGAAACAGCAGGTGGTGGAAATCGCCGCCGTTTGGACTCAGTTTCTCTGTCTGGATGAGAGAGGCCGAGAGCCCCCGAGCGCCGCTGGACACTCGTCCCTGCCAGCGCTGGCCCCGATGGGTTCGAGCTCTGGCTGGCAGGGCCCGAGGCTCCATCAGCAGCTCAGCGCCTGCTCCGTGCTCAGCCCCAAAGTCTGGGATGGGCTGTGGGGTCTGGGACACAGCCCGCTCTGGGGCACACAGCCCCATTCTGGCAGGGCAGAGCCTTGTTCTGGAGGGGCAGAGCTGTTGCTAGGGGCACCAAGGGTCCATTATCCCCCTCATCCAGCTTCAAGTGCCTACGACCAAATCCTGTTTTCTAGGTCTCTCCTCTCCCCAGTTTTGTGGATTTAATCCCAAACTGCAGCAAAACATGGCAGGAGCTGATCCAGTGACACGGCACCAGGAGCCGGGATAATGCCCAACTGTGCCCAGGAGTGACTGAGGGGAGGGGGCTCAATGGTACACTCCCACTGCTCTCACTGTCAACACAAATGTTTTTCAGGCCAGCTGAGCGATTTCCAGCGTTTCTCAGTTTCACGGAGCCCGACTCTAGCTGGGGGAGCTGGATGGGAACTACAGGGTGGCCCTGGTGTGGTGATCGAGGGCTGAGCAGATCCAGCTGGGAACAACCCCCCTATGCTCCCCCAGTGCCCGAGAGCTGAGCAGACCCAGCTGGAAACACCTCGCTCCTCTCCACCGCTGGAGACATTTCCCTGACTCTGGCTGCCGCCTCTCGGCCCCGGCCTGTAGGAAAATGCTGAAATGAATCCCAAGGAGGACAGCGCTGGAGAAACACCTTGAATGAAGCGCTGGAGAAACACCTTGAATGACTAAGAGACTTGCTGTTAAAGTGTAGTTTTACTTGTAAAAGGGTCTTTTTTGTTGCAATCCCTGCCTGATTCTGTTACCTGTCTGTGCTGTGCTGACAACTATCACACCCTGTTCATTGTGTCCCTCGAGCTTCTTTGTTCTCTTGATGAGTCAGGCATTAAGCTGGTTTGCCTTGTCCTGGGCCAGGTGGTGCCCATGCCCACTCAGGAGCCATGGGGTTTCTAGGGCTCCCAGGCCCCCCTCCCCTCTCTGCCCTGCTATTCCAAGGTGGGAAGCCCCATGTATAAGACCCCTATGCCTCGTGGCTGGGGGGTGGGGGGGGGTGGGGCAGAGCAAGGGCTCCAGCCAGCCCTGCCCTTGTCCCAGGTCCATTGGTTAATGGACATTAGACCCTGCCCCTTCCTAAGTTTTCACCCAATCCAGCCCCAGATCTGGTATCTTTCCCCTGAGATGTTATAAAACCTGGTGGATTGTCCCAATAAACTCTCTTGCCTGGACTCCTGGTCTCTGTCTCCCTTCTCTGCACGCCCTCAAACAAGGGGAAAGCAGAGACCCCTCTCCCTTCCTTCCAACACTGCACAAATGGCACCCAACGGACCCAAATCCATGCAGAATCTCCACTCTGTGGATTTTTCTCCCAGTTTCCTGACTCAAGCTTGAAGAATAGAATTTCTTGCTCAGTGCAATGTCCACAGCTCAGCAACTTGGACTTCATCCTACCAAGAAACAAGGTAGGCATCAGCTGTCAGTCCCACAAGGCGGCTCTCTGATTGTTCTTTCTTCTGTTCTATTTTATTCCCTTCACACGTCCCACCAACCTCTGCGCAGAGTCTGTCCCTTGGGGTGACTCTTTCGGTGACACGTGCTGGTGGGGACCCCTCGGTCCTGATTTTTATTCCATTTACTTCATTTTCTATTTTGTATTCGCATCTCTCCTATCCCACGGTGAAGCTCCTTCGGTGACAAGAGGCGACAGTCACCTCCCACTGCAGCTCCTTTAATCATGTCCTGCCCACGGTGCAGCTCTTTTAGTGAGATGAGGCAGCGGGAAGCCCTCAGCACAGTTCTTTAATCTACTTACTTCATTCAATTTTACTCTATTCCCTATATTTTACGCTATTCACACCTTGCGGTCCTGCTGTGCAGCTCCTTCTCCTCCTTCTCCTTCTCCTCCTCCTCCTCCTCCTCCTCCTCCTCCTCCTCCTCCTTCTCCTTCTCCTTCTCCTTCTCCTTCTCCTTCTCCTTCTCCT
>JAJPCS010000321.1:1807853-1821638 GCA_021164005.1 Willisornis vidua nigrigula | reverse complement strand
CCAATTGGAAACGCAGAGGGAAACCCATCTGGGCTGCCGATATATGGCAAGACATCGCCACCCGAGTAGAGAAGCTGATTGTGAGAGTCCGCCATGTAGACGCACACGTGCCCAAAAATCGAGCCAATGAGGAACATCGCAACAACCAACAGGCAGACCGAGCTGCACAAGTGAAAGTATCACAGACAGATCTGGACTGGCAGCACAAGGGAGACCTGTTCTTGGCTCGATGGGCCCATGATGCCTCGGGCCATCAGGGCAGAGATGCCACTTATAAATGGGCACGAGACTGAGGGGTGGATTTAACCATGGACATTATCTCTCAGGTTATCCATGACTGTGAGACATGTGCTGCCATTAAGCAGGCTAAGAGAGTGAAGCCCCTGTGGTATGGTGGACGCTGGGATAAGTATAAGTACGGGAGAGCCTGGTAAGTTGACTACATCACACTGCCACAGACCCGCCAAGGCAAGCACTACGTGCTCACCATGGTGGAAGCAACCACAGGGTGGCTGGAGACACACCCAGTGCCTCACGCCACTGCCCGGAACATCATCCTAGGCCTGGAAAAACAAGTCCTGTGGCGACATGGCACCCCAGAGCGAATTGAGTCAGATAATGGAACTCATTTCAAGAACAGCTTAGTTGCTACCTGGGCAAGAGAGCACGGCATTGAGTGGGTGTATCATATCCCCTACCATGCACCAGCTGCCAGGAAAGTTGAACGGTGTAATGGACTGTTGAAAACCACTTTGAAGGCATTGGGTGGAGGAACTTTCAAACACTGGATCAATGTTTAGCAAAGGCTACATGGCTAGTCAACACTAGAGGCTCTGTCAATCGAGCCAGTCCTGACCAATCAGAATCCCTTCACACTGTAGATGAAGTCCCTGTAATACACCTGAGAGGTATGCTAGGGAAAACAGTCTGGATTAACCCTGCCTCAGGCAAAGGCGAACCCATTCGTGGGGTTGTCTATGCTCAAGGATCTGGTTCCACCTGGTGGGTGACGCAGGAAGACAGAGAAACACGATGTATACCTCAAGGGGACCTTGTTTTTGGACAAGTTGCCCATATTACTGTATCTGTATGTACATATCTGGGAATGTGTATATAGTTGACATATGTGTGTATAGAATTAAGTTCAAATATAGGGTGTTGGCATGGAAGAAAAATTCAGGGTGGATAATATTAAATGTTCAACACAGGAAGGTGGTGTTTGGAGGAGCCCTCAGAGAATTTTTCTCACGATACCAACACAAAAGGTTTAGGCTTGGAGTGCCAGGACTGAGGACAAAGGATGGCTGATGACTTTCAGATTCAAGCTGAATGGTGGGGTGGAGGTGAGAAAACAGAACCCCAGCACATGGGGGCGGGGAGAGGTTTTTTCTTTCTTTGTTCCCTGTGTGCTGGTTTGACTTTTTGGGGAGTTTTCTTTGGGCAGCTGCAAAAAAGGAGCCACTGCTTGCTAGTGAGAGCTCTTTTTCTGGCTCTGCCCTTCGCTTTTCCCCCTCCACCTCTGGGCACCTTGAGCTTCAGACAGAGAGAGAGAGAGAGAGAGAGGAGAGACACAGCTGCTTCAGGACACGCTGCAGACCTTTCCTTCCTGGGAACCATCACCATCCCTCCACTCCCAGCTTTTCCTTCTTCATTTGGGACAAAGGACGAGAGAGAGAGAGAGCCCATGTGAGTGTTCACCCCTTGTCTCTGCCTCGCTGGGAAAAGACTGAGAATTCACCTCACAGCCAACCGAGGTGTGACACTGACACTGTCCATAAATACAACTGCACCATGAGGAATCTACCATTTGGGGGTTGTTCTCTTTTGTTTTTACTTTTGGTGCTGGGGGAGTAGTTTGTTCTGGTCTGTTCACAGTTATATCTACATATGTATGTATATATATTATTAGTAAAGAACAGTTATCCTTATCTATTTTCTAATTAAAATTCCTTTTTCTTAAATGTGGAGGAATCCTCTCCTCTGCTTTTTGGTAAACATTTTGGTTTTTCTCTCAAACTAAGATAGTAGGTAATAAAGGTCTCTGTTTGTACAAGCAACCTGAGTCTGTGCCTCAGTAGTCACAAAAAGTACCTACAAGGCAGCAAAAATTACAAATCATCAAAATCCCCCATGCTCACACTCAGACCAACCCTGTGGTGGCAAAAGCCTCACTACAACAGCTGTAAAATTGTGACTTTTGAGGTTTATCGCCCCCTTCCCTTCAATGTGCTATGTTTAATTAATCAGGTGGTTATTTCAGCCCCCCAAATGAGGGGGGCTGACCTGAGTGCTCAGTCCTGGCCCAGCCCTGGCATCACTCCAGCCACTGTCAACTCAACCAGCCCCGATGTTTGCAGCCCAGAAGCTCCTTTTTCAGAACTCCCCCTCACAGTGAAGCTCAGAAGACTGGGATCAGCCTACTGGTGCTGCTTAAAAAGGAGATCATGGAGACTGGGAACAGACTTTCGGTACTGAGTTAGTTACTGGCACACCCAGAGAAGAGACAAGAAATCATTAACCAGGACAGGAACTTGTTCTCACAGCCCACTGTTGAACACTAGGCTGTTCTCCAGCAGCTTTGTGATTTTGTTCTCAGTGTGTTTCCTGGCCAAGAGCAAGGGATGCAGAAATCAGCTGCAGACATAGTTGTTTGCCTTAACCTTGATGTTAAATAGTTCCCAACCAAGCGAGCTGTGCCTCCACTTTGGAGGGACTGGAATGTTCACGGTTCATAGCTCCAACACTCTCTAGTTGCAAAAGCAGTGGGTGCTTTACTGCCCATGGGCAAAGGAACCACCCAGGGGCAGTGGGGGGGAACACTCACCCCTGGAGCAGACAGGCTGAGCTTGGAGCCAGGGAAGGGAGGTGTTATTTTTATGCTTTTGTATCACTACAGACAGGAACCAAAACTGCTCCAAACCTACTTTACATTAAAACAGAATTGTTCTAAATCCTACATATACAGATATATTGATAAAGTAAATCTAATCTGCCCCAAGAGATGGGTTAACATGGACCTGGGTCACCTTCCCTTTCAGGGGGGGTCAGGACAGGTGCCAGACATGGGGGAAGCTTCTGGCAGCTGCTCACAGAACAACCCATCCCTGGAGCCCCTCTGCTACCAAAATCTGGCCACACAAACCCAATACACTTCCCTGCATGGATCACCTGGAACATGGGTCACCAGGTTTGTGCCCAGGATGGATCACCTGGAACATGCGTGTGGGGTGATAGCCCTGATAAACTCTTGATGAGTTGAGGAAAACGCCTGAGCTCCCTGGAGGGCTGCTCCCAGAACCACTGTCCCTGTCACTTTCCAAAAGTGCTAAAGACAGCCTGATAAGATCAGTACTAAATCCACTCAAACCAACTAAGAGAAAAAAAATGGGCATGAGCAAAAATTAAGAGAGAAATGCCATCATCTCTGCAGGGGTAGCTGACAGGTGCTGCCCTGTCTCCTCCCACCTCTTTGGACAATGCAGGGGTGAGAAAACCATGTACTCTCTGGATTTTAATACAACCACACAGCTAAACGTTATCACCGGCAATACAAAACCCACAGTAACAGGCACATACTTGTATTAATAAAAGTTATTTTGGGAAATGCTATTGAGAAATTTCTTTTCTTGCTACTAAGTCTTGTCCTCACAGGAGAGTTTCGAAGATGCTTCCAGACTCTGGGTTGCCCAGTTTTAGGCAGGCAATGTTGGGTTCGTAAGACTTCAGTTTTTCTGGAGACACTTATAGCTAATAAGTTCTCTCCGGCTAAAGTGTGGTACTCACAAGAAGGTCGAAAATCTTTTCAGTCTGTGTTCTCTCCACTGTCAGTCAGGCAGTGTTGAGTTCATAAAGCTTTGATTGTTCCAAGAATGCTCATAGCTAATAACTTCATACTAATACAGGTGCAACAAGAAATCTTTGCATTTCTGCCCCTCCTTTTCATGTGACAGTGGGTCACCAGGTCTCTGCTAAACAGTGCTCATGAGGAATGTTGGTCATCAAGTCTTTAGCCAACATGGGTCTTCAGGTTTCTGCCCAGTATGGGTCACTGTGGATCATCCAACATGGGTCCTCTGATGGGTGATGGAGTTGGAACAGCAGATGAAGCCCTTCCCATAGCTGGGGCACTCATAGGGCTTCTCTTACTGGTGGGTCTGTAGATGTTGGGTCAAGGTAGAGCTGTGGGTGAAGCTCCCTGTACTCAATGGGCCTCTCCCCAGTGTGGATGCACCGGTGCCTGACAAGGCTGGATCTCCGGTTGAAGCTCTTCCCGCAGTCAGTGCAGTCGAAGGGCCTCTCCCCCGTGTGTGTCCGCTGATGCCTGAGGAGACACGACCTGGTCTGAAACCTCTTCCCACACTCCCCACAAAGGTAGGGCCTCTCCCCAGTGTGAATGCGCTGGTGGTTGAGGAGGTCAGACCTCTCTCTAAAGCTCTTCCCACACTCCCCACACATGTGGGGCCTCTCCCCAGTGTGGATACGCTGGTGGCTGACGAGGCTGGAGCTCCGGTTGAACCTCTTCCCGCAGTCAGTGCAGCGGAAGGGCCTCTCCTCTGTGTGTGTGCGCTCATGCACGAGGAGATGGGAGCTGGTCTGAAACCTCTTCCCACACTCCCCACATGTGTAGGGCCTCTCCCCAGTGTGAATGAGCCGGTGGGTGAGGAGGTCAGACTTCTGGCTGAAGCTTTTCCCACACTCCCCACACATGTAAGGTCGTTCCCCAGAATGGATGCGCTGGTGAGTAAGGAGGTTGGATTTCTGGCTGAAACTCTTGCCACATTCCCCACAGGTGTAGGGCCGTTCCCCAGTGTGGATGCGCTGGTGAGTGAGAAGGTTGGTGTTCTGGCTGAAACCCTTCCCACATTCAGCACAAATGTAGGGCCTCTCCCCAGTGTGGATGCGCTGGTGGGTGACGAGGTTGGACCTGTCCCTGAAGCTCTTCCCACACTCCCCACATGTGTAGGGCCACTCCCCACATGCGTAGGGCTGTTCCCCAGTGTGGATACGCTGGTGGCGGATCAGGTTTGAGTTCTGGCTGAAGCTCTTCCCACATGCCTGACACGTGTAGGGCCGTTCCCCAGTGTGTATCACCTGGTGTTGGATCAGGCTGGTGCTCTTGCTGAAGCTCTTCCCACATTCCAAGCACTTGTAGCGCTTTTCCCTGGTCTGAAGCTGCTGCTGCACCACCAGGCCCGAGCACTGACTGAAGCTCTGGCTGCCTTCTCCCCACAGGCTGAATGTTTCCTCCTCGGACCACCCTGAGCTGGGGTTGCAGCCTTTCCTTGTGGGGGATGATCTCCATGGGTTTTCTTCCCGAGTGACTTCCTGTGCCATTGAGCCATTCAAAACGGCCTCTGCCACGAGGTTCTGCCAGGGGCATTTGTCCTCCGTGCTCTCCGTGCTCAGCTCAGGGCCTGGGGCAGGAACGAAAAGTAGAGATAAAAACAAGTAAAAAGAAGAAGAAGTGGAAGAAAGAAAATGAGAAAAGAACACGGAGAAGGAAGACGAAGAAGAAATAAAACAAAGGAAAAAGAAGAAGGAGAAAAAGAAACATGAAAAGAGAGAAGTAGAAGAAAAAGAAACAAGTGGAGGGAGGAAAGAAGGAAGAAGGAAAGAAGAGCAAGAAAATGAAGGAAAGGAAGGAACAAGAAGTAAAAAGAACAAGGAAAGCAAGGAACGAAGAAAGAAAGAAAAGGAAGGAGAAAGATGGAAGTAGGAAGCTGGAGATGGAAGAGGGAGTAGAAAGGAATAAGTAAAACAAAGGAAGAAGAGAAAGAAACAAGGAAAATAGGAACAAGTTGAAGGAAAAGAAAAAGGAAGAAGCAGAGCTTATAAGAAAGAAGAAGGAGCAAAGAGAAAGAAGAAAAGCAGGAATGAGAAAGGAGAAAAAGGAAAAATGAACAGGAAAGAGAGGAAGGAACAAAAAGCAGGAAGGAGAGAAAGGAGGAAGGAGAGGAAATAAAAAAGCAAAAGGAAGAAGGACAGGGACGGGATTTGCCTCCAGGCCACAGGGAAGGCCAAGGAGACCCCCCAAACCCGTCCCCAGCAGGACGGCGTCGGCAGCGGGGTTGTCCTGCAGCCGGGGCCATGCTGGGCTGGAAGATGCAGCACATGAGAGGGGCAAACGGGCACTGACTTCCTCCTCACCTGCCTGGGGGTCCTGAGGCATCTTCCTCTTCCTCACAGCCTTCTCCTCCATCCTGCCAAGGGCTTGGGAAGGAGAAATCCTGGTTTGGGGGAAAAAACAAGGTGTGAGTGCGTTGGCTTGGGGGTTCCTTCTGCCCAAATCCATCTCTAGAGCTCACTGGGCATCTTGTGTCCCCAAAAACCTTCAAAAGACCAAAATTCGTCCCAAAACAACCCTCCCCAGAGTTGCTCCTCTCTGAACTCTCCACTACAGGGTTATCAGGGTCCCCCTGTCTGCACTGCTGCGGGTGCAGCGTGTATTTGGGGCCCCCCTCTAGGGGATCCCAGTCCTCTCTGTGCTGCTGGGAATCCCAGGGCTCACACCTCTATGAACTCCAGCTTTGTTGTTCTGGGTCCCCCCCTTCTCTGTACTGCTGGGGGTCCTGGGGGTTCCCCTCTCTTGGGTCCTGCTTAGGGATGCCAGGGATTTGGACATCCCAGGAGCCCCTTCTGCCCTCTCTGCTGCCATGTGCCCGGAGCCCCAGGGGTTCCTCCTCTGTCAGGTCTTGCCTTCTCCAGACTCCTGGGGGTCCCACCTCCCCCCTGCATTAGTGCTCTCCCCTCCTGCCCACACTGCCAGGAATCCTCCCTCTCTGGAACCCCCATTTAAGGGGCTCAGGGCTCCCTCTGTGCTCCTGCCCCCTAATTCCAGGATTAGGGGACTTCCACAGGTCCGGTATCGCCCCTCTCCGCTCTCCCCACTCTGCAGGTCCCGGAGTTCCCTCCTGGCCCACCTGAGGGGCTCCAAAACCTGTATTCCCTGTACTCCCCTTTTCTGGGTACAGGGACCCTCTGCACCCCCAAAACACCTCTCTCCCCTAGTCCTGCCTTTCCTTGACCTTGGGCCCCTCCTGATCTCTCATTCCCAGGCACTGAGATGCCCCTGCACCCCCTTATCCTGCATCAATACTCCTCTGTATGCCCTTTCCTGGCCATCCCACCTCTTCAAGCCCGCAGATCCCCCTTATCCTTGACTCTGGGATCCCCAGGACCCCCACTGCTGCATTTCCCATACCACAGACACCCCTGTTTTGAACACTGGTGGACCCCTTGAACCCCTTTCTCCAGCTACTCTGGGTCTCCATACCTCATGGTTTCCCTTTCCCTGACATCAGGGATCCCTGGACCCCCCTTTCCTGGGCACAGGGTGCCCCTGGATCCTCCATCCTACTTCTACAAGCCCCTACAGCCCCCTTTCCTTGGCCTTGCCACCCCTTGAAATCCCCATCAGTCCCCCCTGCAACCCCAAGATTCAGCCCAAAAAAGCCCTGCTAGGAGTTCCATCTCTCTGGTCTCTCCACTTTAGGGTTTGGGCGGGCCCCACGTATATTGTGGAGGGTCCCCACCCTCTTCATGTTGCTGGGGGTCCTGGGAACCCCAAAGGTCACCTCTCTTTAGTCTCTCGCCGTTTTGAGGTTCTGTGGTTCCCCCTCTCCGGGGTCCCCCAGTTTAGGGATGCCAGGGACAATTTGGGCCCACAGGGGTCCCTTCTTTCCTGACTCTCTGCTTGGGGTGGTGGGTTCCCAAGGGCCTCTCCTCTCCAGGATGCTGAGGGTCCCCAGGGTGCCCTGTCTCTGGGCTCCGTGTTTCAGAGTCCCAGGGGGGTCCCCGAGTACCCCAAGAAGACAATCAGGGGAGAAGGAACCCCTGGGACTGTCGGTATTCCTAAGCCAGACACTGGAGAGGAGGGAATCCCAGAACCCCAAAGGGGTCAGATCACAAGAGTGGGGGACCCCTGGCATTCCCAGGATCTCCTGCAGCCTGGAAAAGGCAGAACCCCAGAGAGAGGCCCCCAAAACACAAGGCACCCCCAACAACCTGGACAGGGGGGACCCCCAGAACTCCAAAGTGGAGAGATCAGAGAGAGCAAATTTCTGTGAGGGTTTCTTGGAGGTGAATGTTGGTGGTTTGAATTTGTTTGGCCTCAATCTGCATATTTTGATGGTTTTTCTGCCGAATCTTGATGGTTTGGAGTTTCAGGGGATCTGTGCCAGGCACCTCCATTTGGGAGAATGGGAAGATCCCAGGATTTTCCAGCATCAAGGGGTGCTCCCCAGGCAAAGCCCCTTTGGGGGTGACTCCCTTTTTTCCCTACGCTGTGGTCGGTCCTCACTTCCTCACATCATTCCCTTTTGCAAGAGCATCATCCCCAATTTCCCCCTTTCAGCTTCTAGAAACAAACAATAAATCCCATTCTCCAGCTTTTCAGGGCTGCCCCTGTGTCTCGCACAGCTTCAGTTCTCTCTGGTTCTCATTTCGAGATCCCAGTCTGGGGTTCTTGGGGAGGTTTAGGATTGTCTCGGGCCTGTTTGGGGCCCCTAGGGAGGCTTGGAGTGGTCTAGGAGGAGGATTTAGGGGGAGGTTAAGGGAATTTGGGCAGGTTTGGAGAGGTCTATAAGGCGTTTGGGTGTCCTGGAGTGGTGTTGAGCGGTCTGGGAAAGGATTTGGAGGGTCTTCGAGCAGTTTGGAGGGTCTGGGAGAGGGTTTGGGGGTCTCTGGGGTATTTTCCGGGAGCTCCCTGGCGTCTGGGGGAGGATCTGGGGGAGGGGGGGGAGGGGAGTCCAGGAGGGAATTTGAGGCATCCTGGGCGTCTGGGGAGTTTTGGGAGTCCCAGGGGGGGTTTCAGGGGCCTCACGGGTTTTTGGGGGGGATTTTGGCGAGTCATGAGGGAGGTCCCGGGGTGGGGGGAGGGGCTCACCTTCACGGTCAAACTTCACCTCCGCCTTTGCCTTCACCTTCACGGCCAACACGGCGTCGAAGTAGTCCCAGGGATCTGTGGGGAGTGGGCAGGTCATGAGGGACCCCCGAAATTCACCCTGAGCGCCCAAACCCCCCCAAACCCCGCCGCCATTTCCTCACCGCTTACTCAGCGCCGCGCGCGGCGTCCCGCCCTCAGCCGTGTCCCGCCCTCCGCCCCCGCCGCATCTCATTGGTCACCGCGACCGCTCGTCAACGTCCGCAACCAATCAGCACTTAGGAATGCGCCGGCACGGGGAGGGCCTGGAGTCCAGCGCCATTTTAGGTTTCTTAGGACTACAACCCCCATAATGCACCGCGAGCGTTCGGGACTACAACTCCCGTCAGCCCCGCGGGGACACTCGGCCCGGGGGGGGGGGGTGTGTCTCAGCCTCCCCACGTGACCCCAAATCCTCTCCCTGGACTCCCAAGTGCTGTCTTGGACCCCAATCTGCCCCAGAATTGCCGTCAGGACCCCCAAGTGCCCTCCCAGTGCCTACTCAAGACCAGCAAATCCCCTCCCCAGCCTCACAAGTGCCCCCAAAAGCCCCCCCAGGTTCCCCAGTTCCTCCCTTTCTTACTGCAGCCCGCTCGGCATTGCCGGTTTGAGGTGCAGGGCAGGGCCCCGGGTGTGCCTGACCCCAGGGAATATCAGCTCGGCCTGGGCACTCCAAGCACAGCTGGATCTGCAGCTGCCCCCGTGACCACGTGCTCTGTTTCCCAGAGCTTTGGGAAGGGAAGCCGGAAAAAGAGAACGACCTTGGGGAGAGCAGAAGGCAGGGAATTGTTCCAGAGCTGGGCTGGGCTTGACACGCCAGAGGGAAGGGAGGGAATCCACAGGGACCTGGAGAGCAGAGTTTCACACAATTGGACTCTGAGCAATGTGATTGAGCTGAGTCCTGCTCGTTGCAGGGGTTGGGACTGGGTGGCCTTTAAAGGTCTTTTCCAGCCTGAACTGTTCTGGGATTCTATGCATTTGCACTTTCATGCCACATTCTGCTCATTTTCTGGGCTTGCTTGGAAGCAGATTTTGCCTGTAAGTCAGACAAGTACAGACATGACACCTGTGGGTTGAATGAATGTCAGCAAACCTGTGGCTGCAGGTGAGCAAAGTCACCTGAGCACAGCCAGGGGTGTCCCCGCCCTGCTGCAAGGACAGACCCCCCGCGCTCAGCACCACCTCTACCCTCCCCAGATCTGCCCCTCCTGCCCCTTCCTCTGCACTGGGGAGAGGGGACAGGAAAAATCTGCATCCCCCTCCTTCTTCCCAGCATGGAAACAGCTTCGGAGCTGCAGCTGCTGCTCAGCACCCACAGCTGGGGCTGCTTTGGGGCTGGTTTTATTTAACCTCTTGTTCTGGGAGAGAAGGAGCCTTTTCCTGGAGCAGAGGCCCTGCCCAGGGCTGGGAAATGGTTCTGTGTGGGAAGGCTGGTGGGCTCCATCCCCCCTGACCCACTGGGGGCCGGTGGGTGAAGGGGGTTTAGGAGCTGCTGTCCCCCCACCCAGAGAAATTCACTGGAGCTTTGATCCAAAACAGGCCTGTGGGCAGGTGGGAGTCAAGACATCTGGGAGAGAGGAAAGGAGGGGGAAAGCTCTGAGGGAGAGATTTCTGTGCCTCCATCCTCTTTTGCCCCCTTTCCCCCCCACACTTGGTTTTCACCCCCAAGCTGCAGCCTGGAGGAGGAGGAATTTGGGAGCTGGGGATAGGAACAAAACACTGCAAAATGAAACCTGATTAAAAATTCAAGCATTTGGGCAGGAAAAAAACATCCTTTTGGGTGTTCCCTTTGCAAACATAGGCAGGGGGTTCTCACCTGGAAAATCTTTGCCTGTGGGAGAAGTACCAGGTGCAGGGGTTGGCAATAATTTTATTTTCAGTGCTATTGAAAAGAACACCTGCTGGACATTGATGTGGGAGGTTTATATAATTTTAGTAAGTGTAGAAACCCTTTGCACTTGCCAGTGACTCAACAGCAGCATCAAACAATATCTCTAGTCTGTGTCAGTTGATCATTTTTCTGTCTCTATAGTTTGTTTTTTTCTTCATACTTCACAAATTGCTCCCATGGGACCAGTTTGGCTTATCAGCTTTTTGTGTTTTTATTTTAGGAGCACAGGACATCCTGGCAAAGCCCTTGGATGGAGCAGGAGCTGTGCAGGCCCTGGGAGCTCGGGGTGTTGTCCAAGCTGAGGTGGTGGCAGGAGGAGCTGAGGGTGCTCCTGTCCCCTCTGTGCCCTCCCAGGGGTGGCAGCGCCTTCCCCAGCCCTTCCTCCCTGCGGGCTGGCCTTGCCCAGCTGCCAGGCTGTGGCTCCAGGCCTGGCTGGCCCTGGGAGGGGCTGGCACTGCCTTCTGCTCCGGAGCAGTGCTGGGACCCCGGGGCACGTTCGTCCCCCCGGGCTCTGCCTTGCCCAGGGTGCCCTGGGTGGGAGCACAGCCGGGCTGGTGCTGAGGGTGTCACCAGGTGTCACTGAGGGTGTCCCCGGGGCAGGAGCAGCTGGGAGGGTCCCAGCCCCGTGCTCAGCATCCCCCACTCCCCACCCTGGCCTGGTTTAACCCCGGGGGCAGCTGATCCCTCCCAGCTGCTCACAGACTCTGCTCCACCCTGGGCTGGGGGACACAATCCAAGGGGGGAAAATGCCAACCCCCATGGGCTCAGATGAGACAGTTTAATATGGAAACCAAACCTAAACCAGTCAAGGGATGCAGAAAGCCGCAGGGGTCACTCCCAGCCATCCCAGGCCCTGCCAGGGCAGCATCAGAAGCAGTTGTGTTGCTGCAGACATGGGGTGCGGGACATCCACTGGGGAAGGGGGCTCAGCTGGCCCAGCTGTGCCCCCTCCCAGGCCCTTGTGCCTCTCCCAGGCTGTTCGCTGGGGCTGGGCTGAGGGGCAGGACAGGCCTGGGCACTGTGCCCTCCCTGCTCGGCCGTGGCTCAAACCCCACGCTGTCCCTGGGATGATCCATTCCTAAAGAATGTGGCCTCAGCATCCCCAGCCTTCAGCTCTCTCATTGCAGACCCCAGCCCACCCTCCCAATGCCCAGCCCACCCCTCCCCTCTCCAGCTTCATTCCACCCCCCAGTCCACATCCCACCACTGCCTGGCCCCATCCCACTCCTTCCCACCTCTCCCAGTCCACATCCCACCTCTCCCAGTCCATATCCTACCCTTCCCAATCCACATCCCACCATTCTAAGGGGTCATGGGGGGCTGTGGGATCATGTAATTTTGGGGAGGATTTGAGCCACTTTGAGGTGGAATCAAGACATTTTCACTGGGATTATATTTTTTGAGGGGATAAGCAATGGAGAAAAGTCCCACAAATCCAAGCAGATCCCCCAAAGATCTTCCTGAACCCCAACATCCTCTCAAATCCCAGGAAAATGGAGGGGCTTTGGAGGTTTTGGTTCTTTATTTTTACCCCAATTTCAGGTGTTTTGAAGGGATGAAGATGAATTACAAGTAAATCAGGGGCAAAAGAAAAGGATTTGCATGTTGGTGTCATGTGAATATCCATGGGCAGGTGGAAGAGACTTTTTTGGAGGAGTTTCTCCCCATTGTCTCCAACACCTTGGTTCATTTCCCAGTCCATCACCATTGGGATGTGGAAGACTCCTGTGGGCCACAACTAAAATCATGGAGTTACTGAGGTTACAAAAGAGCTAGAACATCATCCATTGTTGCTTGATGCCATCAGAAGAAATGATGGGATGGAGCAGATGAGACTTTTTGGAGTGTAAAGTCAGCAAATCCCTTTTTCCCAGTGAATTTCTGACATTGGCCTGTGTCCTGATGGATGTTCCTCCTGCTGTGTTCACTCAAGTGCCCACAGAGAACCAGAAGGATGTGCAATCTACCAGCCAGGTGTCTTCCCGATATGGATCACTGGGAATGTGGGTCACAAGGTCTGTTCTCAATATGGGACCTCCCATGGGTGATGGAGTTGGAGCAGTGGACAAAGCTCTTCCCGCAGTCGGGGCACTTCTGGAGCTTCCCTTACCGGTGGCTCCGTTGGTGTTTGGTCAAGGCATTGCTATCATTGAAGCTTTTCCCACACTCCCCACATGGGTATGGCCTCTCCCAAGTGTGGACGCATCAGTGTCTGATGAAGTTGGAGCTCTGATTGAAGCTCTTCCCACAGTCAGAGCAGGAGAAGGGCCTCTCCCCAGTGTGTGTCCTCCAATGCCTGAGGAGAATTAAGCTGGTCTGAAACCTCTTCCCACACGAGACATTCATAGGGACATTCTCCGGTGTGGATCTTCTGGGGACAGGTCAGGTTGGTGCAGTTGCTGAAAGTCTTCCCACACTCTTCGCATGTGTAGGGCCCATCCCTGGTATGGATGTCCTGGTAGCAGGTCAGGTCACATCGCTGGCTGAAGATCTTCCCACATTTCAAGCACCTGTAGGGCTTCTCCTCAGGGTTCTCCTGGGGGGATTTGTCCTCCATGCTCAGCTCAGGGCCTGGGGTAGGAAGGAAGAAGGACAGGGAGGGCATTTGCCTCCGGCCCACAGGGAAGGCCAAGGAGATCGCCCCCAAACTGGTCCCCAGCAGGACGGCGTCGGCAGCGGGGTTGTCCTGCAGCCGGGGCCATGCTGGGCTGGAAGATGCAGCACATGAGAGGGGCAAACGGGCACTGACTTCCTCCTCACCTGCCTGGGGGTCCTGGGGCATCGTCCTCTTCCTCACAGCCTTCTCCTCCATCCTGCCAAAAAAGGAGAAATCCTGGTTTGGGAAAAACAAGGTGTGACCACATTGGGTTTAGGGTTCCTCTTGTCCAAGTCCATCTCTAAAACTCACTGGGCATCTTGTGTCTCTAAAACCCTCCAAAACAGTGAGATTCAGCCCCCAAAACCCTTCCTGGAG